>JAQPZY010000839.1:0-162500 GCA_029931535.1 Margaritifera margaritifera | reverse complement strand
CATGGTGTGTTTGTGTGTGTGTGTGTGCGCGCGCGCGCGCCCAACGATATAGAATAAACTTCAGTTATTTAGTTTATTTTATACTTCAAATGTAGTAGAAAATTTATGATTTGCAGTTTATGTTTATAAATTGTTTTAACTACATTTATCGACGTATACTCAACAGCTATGTAATGTCCTAATCAAGGTTTCCATACAATTATATTTCACTGTTGAAAATCTGTACAGCTAATTAAAATTCCGAGCTACCCTTTATTAATAGGGGACTCATTTTTGCTAGTCCTCTCTTTACAAGGCAGCGACATTTTATATTTACCTCTTTTTGTTATCCCTGCACTAATTTAGCCACTCAGCTCAGTAATACGTTTTCTGATTTGTTTTGCTTTGTTGTTGGGTTGGGGAGGGGGTAGATTGGTGATGCTGCCGGGTGGGGGTGGACCACGATGCTATCGAGGGAGAAATATTGATTGCACATCGAACATTATACGTACAATATTGTTATTGCTTTCTGCACTTAATATTTTGCATATGATGACAAAGTTTGATAAATGTGATTGAGACTATTCAGGAAAGGTTTCATTCACTAAAAATTCTGTTCGCTTCTTTCAATTGAAACTTTTTTCCAGAAAATGTAACAGAATATATCCTGCGTTTTTAATGTGCTGTGTTCCAGTTAGTGCTAACAAATATTGATTTTTGTGGACTTGAACCTAATAAACTCGCACTCATTAAAATGACGTCATACTTTCGATGTTGTCAAGGGATGTGATCATAATGCAGACGCTTGAAATAAATATTTTGCAAGGGGGAAAAGTTTTACTGTATTGTCCCAGACTGATATCTGCAAATTCTCTACGCAGGCACAGTTTGGACAGGCCGAAACAAACTCCTCACAGTGTGTTACCTCTCATTGATATATAAAGCCACTGTAACAGTAGTGTAAGTGGAGCATCACATTCCTCCTGGAGAAATTCGTGCTATTTGAAACCTTTATGGCACTTCATTTGTTTTGCTTCTACTGGTGTATGTCCTGCAGGCTCTGAAGATTTTATATAACATCGTGCAGACAACGTTTATATCTTTACTTTCACTGATAAACACAACAAGGTCGATAAGCACGTGAGCATACGGTATACTGTACCAATGACGTCACAATGGAACACCTCTCAGCCTACTCATTTGTCTGGTATCTTTACCTTGGTTCAGGTATACGAAACATCAAGAACCAGTAAGATTCTTGTGTTCGAATCCACGGAGATGATGAACTTAGGTTTAGATGACCTAGGGGTCAAACCATCGTTACGACAGCGATATATTCTAAAGGTTATGAGTTGCACGAAGCCAGTCTGAATATCCCTATGTTTTCTTTTCTATTTTTATTTTTACTTTATTTTTTGTCCGAAGCGAGACTAATATTCTAGAGTCTCCGATAAACACATGGAGGTAATCGTAGTGATACTTTCATAATTGATCATTTTTTATTTTTATTTTAAAAACGAATATTCGGTTCGACGCGCGAAGAAGAAACTCGCACATTCTGAACACCTTGGGTTTTCCTATGAAACGAATAGCACCTAGGATGTAATTGTGTAAACAATCTATAGAGTGACCAATGCAATACTTTTCCAATTATTGAACGGAACGCCACCATTTTCTTTCTGTCAATGCAGACTGGTTATCGCAGTTTACAACTAAGCTATGTTATTAACCCATGTATAGCAAAGCTTTATGAAATGACGCAGCACATACTACACAATGTTACTTTTGACGTCATGTCCAGAAGGTGTTTTTCTTTAAATTTGTAATGTCATTGATGTGTACTTTGCACAGGTGTTTACTTTCAATCATATTGTTAAATGGTCCATGTGATACAAAATGCATTACTGTGGAATTCATTTATAACAGCCATATCACGGTGATATATGTTCTCGGCGTATAACGTTGCAGAGAGTGTTCATGAAATTTACGCACAGACACACAGTCTGGTCTGAAGTCGAATTTGACCACTGCAGAAATTTCCAAGGTTATAAATCTTCATAACTTACTTCTGACGCTCTTCGGTTCTTATCACTAAGCACTCGAATATCAAACCAGGGCCTAAGGGAAAACAAATTTGAATCGAAAACGAGGAGCCCCAAATGTGATACTCTAGACAGCACTGTGAGGGTTGACTAAAGCTAAATCAAATCAATGATGACAATAACGCATGTAAATAAACACCGTTTGGGTAATCTAAACTAACTCTATATTGGACAGGAAGGATATTGTAAGATAAATTTGCTGTATACTAGTCTAGCGTCAATTTTGACATTATGTACATTATAATGTCATAGTATCAATGATGTCAACTTTTTTTCAAAGGATGAAGTCAAATGCTATCTGCTTAATGTTAACAAAAAGGAATGGGAAGGGTTGGGTTTTTTTTGTTGTTGCTGTATTGCCGTATTTTCTTCATACTGCTATGCAGATACTACAGACATTCTCCAACTTAGATGTGCGAAGAAGATACTCGCACATTCTGAACACCTTGGTTTTTTTCTGCGAAACGAATAAAATCTAGAATATGATTGCTCAAACAATCTATTGACTGACAAATGCCATACCTATCCAATTATTAAACTGAGCGCGGCCATTTTCTTTCCGTCCATGCAGACTTGTTATCGCAGTTTACAACTATATATTTCTAGCACATATTCATGAAATGACGCAGCGGATACTATACAATGTCCAGAATCATATTATTAAAACTGCTCATGTGATACGAAATTCATTACATTTTTCATAAAACTTTGCTGTGGAATTCATTTATCACAGCCATATCTCGGTGATATATGTTCTCGGCGTATAGCGCTGCAAAGAGTGTTCATGAAATTTGCACATAGACACACAGTCTGGTCTGAAGTCGAATTTGACCACTGCAGAAATTTCCGAGGTGTTTGGAAAAAAAATCTTCATAACTTACTTCGACTCTTATCACTAAACACTCGAATACCAAACCAGGACCTAGGGGAAATACAATTTAAGACGAAAACGAGGCGCCCAACTGTGGTACTCTGGACAGCACTGTGAGGGTTGGCTAAAGCTAAATTAAATCAATGATGAAAATTCACACCGTTAGGGTAACCAAGACTAAATTTATATTAGACAGGAAGAATATTGTAAGATTAATTTGCTGTATATTAGCCATTGCGTCAATTTTGACGTTATGCACATTATAACGTCATAATATCAATGATGTCAACTTGTTATCAAGGGATGAAGTAAAATGATATCTGCTTAATGTGGACAAAATGGAAAGGGGAGTTTTTTTTTTTTTTGGCTGTATTGCCGTGTTTTCCTCATACTGCTATGCAGATACAACAGTCACTCTCCAACTGCAACGCTAAGTAAAGCATCGCTGCTATATTGCGATCCACTTCTTTTTTGTATATTATAATATGTTGACCAGCTCGGCGGACATATATGTCCAAGAAAATAGTTGAATACACTTGACCCCTTTTACTTTATTGTTGTGATGATTTACTAATGTGATACGTATATATGTCTTGATTAACATTTCAAATAAGTAAACATCTTCGTAAAAAAATTTTAACATGTGATTTCGTAAAACGCAACATTGAGATCCTCATATAAAGACAGTCCTTCGATCACGTTTCAACCGACAAAAACATACTTGCACTTTTTATTTTTAATGTTATTTCTGCAAACTTGGAGAAAAAAAAAAGCTGACGAAATAATTTAGTTATAAAGCCTCAAACATTTGTTTATATTGCTATTAGTAATAATATTTATGAGCTTGGGGACAGTTCAAAATGCCCAATATTTACATAACAAATATGCGGAAAAATAGGCAGACTATTGAGGATCGTGCATAACGGAAGTCTGGGATTTTTTTGTCGCATTCTTTAAAAGAAACCTCAGAGTAAATTGTTGCCATTCTGAACTGACTGTTTGCCTGTTTTTATTATTACATCATAATGACCTGATTGACCTCACAACAATTCGATGATGTGTCATAAGTAAAAGCAACGTAAGCGACTGTTTGAGGCTATGGAAATCAATGATGTATCAGTTTGTTTTATTCAAAAGTTCCGGGAATTAGAGAAACAAAAACCAAAAGAAAAAGGAAATTAAAAATGCCGTTATGATGTTTGCAACTACTTGAAATGCTATGTTCAACGTCTGTCTTGCAGTTAAAGGATTTATTTATCGTGTCGATCCATAAGTTCCTCCGCAGAAAATTAAAAAAAAAAACATCAATATATTAATTGTTGGAAGCATCATTATAATTTCTTCCGAATCCTTTTCAGAGAGTAGAAGTTATTCTACTCGCACCGGATACGGGGACGTTCTGATAATGGGAGCTTGTCCCTAACATGGCTGACAGAAACAAGTTCCTAGCATTTTGCATAGTGTGCCATTGCATGGTTTGTGTATAAAACATTATTTGTTACGCAGTATGATTTGAAAAGCTGTTGCATCACTGCATCTATATTTTCTAAGCAGAAAGGGAACACAAATTACAGACCGATAGGAAACTGTATTGTACATTCTCTGTAATTGCTACTAGGGTTTTGTTTGTTTGTTTTGTTTTTGTTTCATTGGTTGTAAAGGAGAACTATGCCCACGCTCTCCTTTTACACAGTAAACTTTAACGAACTGTATGGATATGACACGTGGCTGAGAAAGAAGCAAAATTATGATAAACTACTGGTAAAGCATGATTAGCCGGAGTTATCTATCATTTTCCATGGGTTTTGTGTTAGTTTTTTTATGTTAGGTACAATTTTGAAATATATCCGTCACTGACATAATTCTAAAAAAACTGTCATTTGTTCAAACTCAATAATTAAATCAGACCGCTGATACTGATTATTGTTGTATGCCTGATGTCCCATTCGTCCAAGATACAAGTTTACATATTCTCACTATCATTATGTGAATAAGATGCGACTTTGACCTTAACTCCATTCGGACATGTTCTTATACACATTGTACTGAATGTTCCGCACCAAACACAAGACGGAAACTTCACATAGAGCAAGCGATTTACGTCTTCATTTTATCCAATATACAAAGAGCAGACAGAGTTCTGTACAGGTATCAAAGTTAACGAAGTCAGTGTTAATATGTAGCACTTGAGCCCTCTACAGGAAATGTAATGTTAATTTTGAAAATGAGATTTTCCCGTAGAGGGCGATATTCCTATAAATTTAGCTCTGTACTATCCAGCACCCACTTTTTAAGTACTATATAAGATCTGCCTTTTTCATTACTATCCAATACCCACTTATGTATTACTATCCAACACATAATTGTTGATTATTGTTTAACATACTTCATTTAGATTATTATCCAACACATACTTTTTTGATTATTACCCTAGACCCACTTTGCGAGTACTATCAAACAAAAACTTTTTGATTACTATCCAACACCCGACTTTTCAATACTATCCGAAACCCGCTTGTGATTACAACCCAACACCCATTTTTTGAATACTATCCAGTGACCCCTTTTTGAGCACTATCCAACACACACATTTTGAATACTATGCAACACACAATTTTTGATTACTATCCAGCACCCACTTTTTTAGTACTATCCAGCACACTTTCAGTATTATCCAGCATCCACTTTTTTAGAACTATCTAACATACATTTTTTGATCAAAATCCAAAACCCGACCTTTTGAATACTATCCTACATACACTTTTTGAGCACTATTGAACACACTCTTTTTATTACTATCCAAAATGCCTTGTATGGTGACCAAAAGTCCGATACCTACTATCCAAAGGAAGGGATAGGATGTAAAAGAAAATGGATGAGATCACACAAACATAATATCACACCAAGCCAAAGCTTAAGTCTGGTACGCGGAAGTGAAAGAAAAATCCTCTTTTTTACAAAGACTGACAGAGAAAACGTAATAGAGCATCTTAAAAAAAATGTTTCTAAAAAAAACAAGTAAACACCATTTTATTTCTAGATCAACATTTTATGTTTAATCAGCCCTGCTTACTGAAACATCAACTATGAAGGTAGAGAATTAGATCACGTCCCTTTCTCATCATTTTAAAATACCAAAATATTAAGCATGAACGTATTTACAAGCTTGACAACATTATTGAGTTAGACTAGACCTCCAATGATCATCTAGTACAGTGTAATTTTGCCATCAATGCACAATACGTTTCTTTGCTAATTTCTTCTCGTCTGGGACTAGGGGAAGTTGTCAACAAAATTGTCATACTATGAGGAGGGGAAAGAGAAACAGAGTTTGAAACACTTCTCTTTTTCGTTTCTCACCTTCTTCTTTCAACCACGCGGCTGTATATGTGGTCCTTTTTGCTTATTGGTTTTATTCGCTTTTCATGACATTCTTGAAGTCTCTTAGAGTAGGTTTAGCCGTCTCGTCTAAAGCTTTCTGATGAAACAGTTACACACGTTGGAATAATTGTCTGTACCTTTCTGATTTTTCTGTTTCTGACAAATCTGTTCGATCAATTAACGATTATAATTCTTGTTTTAAGTGTTGATATTTCGGTGAGATCAGGATTAGGAGGTACATGTGGTATCCGTGGTTAGTACTAATCCATTCCATCCATCTTTTGTAACGAACACACGTTAATTTTCGCCCTTGCATAAAATCCAAGGGTTCAAGTGTGATGTCTTTCCAGAAAAGTGTGTCCTTCATATCTTCTTCTTCTTCATCATCTTATCGCCCCTCCTAAAAGGTCCAGCGATTGATCCTAAAAAAGGAGCAGCCACTTTTAACAACGGTCCTATCAGCATCAGTAGAAATCCTCCTCGTTGCACGATAATTTTTTGTTATTTTGACTGACTGGCGTGTTCTTTTTCACCATTTTGGGAAGAAAATGACGAGGTTTCCTTAACCGCTGTTTTTGTATCTTGTCAAACACACTTTTCGAAACGTTGAAACAACATTCACACACGCTAATGATGATTTCTTTAGGTGCTTCTGAATGATTTGTGTTCGCATTGGAACATCGGGTTTGGTCAGTACTGACATAATGTGCCAATGATACAACATTCCAATGTTTAGCAAACGAGGATGGAGTCCCTCTTTCTTCAATTGGGAAGATTTCTTTGGATGATAGTTTGAACTTTATGACATCTTTGTTTCAGTACTTCCTTTTTATACTCGAAATCGTCTCCACTGACTGTCGTTGCGTCATATAATCTTAACGTTAGGTACTACTGATGTTCTCATCGGTCTAAATCTTGTTAGTTCTTCTTTGGACAAATCAATAAACTTTGCAATATACCTGTTTCTGACTGTTTGGCCAACGATTGATCTTGAAATTTATCTCTTGGACTTTTAAACAACGCTACATAATATGCTTTGAGACTGAAGGAACGATTTTTTTTTCTTTTGTTGAACTAAATTGTGAGTTATGTAAATAATATTGGCATTACGATACTGTCCTTTTCGTGTAAACCAAAGTTTAATTTCTTTTTTGTCTTCTCCTAGCATAACATGGATGATATCATGATGTGTTTGATTCGAGCCAGACACAGCCCCATTTTCTTCGCGATGAATTCCTTCAATAAACGCAATGGATTCTCCTTGACTTTCTTGGAGTAACTTGTAAGCCGATTGCCATTCTATGTAATACCACACACTACGTTGTGGAGGACGATGGAACAGTTTTGATTTGTGTTCATTCACACCTTTAACACATTTTTTTTGTGTGCCTTAACCGCTTGGTCCAACAATCAACATGTCAAAGGAAAGGCGAAGATACAGTGACTACCAACACTGACAATTTAACTTAACGTCAATCACTTTGAGAACGGTTGATGCAGCCATAACAATTGTCTTTAGTATTATGAGATTCCATCAAGGACACAAGATATTTGACATATTTCACTTTCAAAGTGTAACAACAAAAGAATACTAACATTTAAAAACCACAAAGTTCAGGTTTTTCTTTTTTTTATCAGTCACAAGCAATGTCTGTTGCATAGTCAGCTACCTCTTGTTTTCATGTATTGAATCCAAAACTTTAGCAGTCACGTGCATTATTCCAGTTGGAAATATATTGGTGTATTCAGCTGGCTATACACACTTCTTGGTAAGAATGAAGAGTTGATAAAATACAACGAATGTCTTTTTTCACACGGAAATACACAACTCATATTCATCTCTATTCACAACACTTTTAGCACAATTACATTTTCTTGCACATATATAACTTTTGTGGTCACGTCTTTGCATGTAGTATTCATAATGTTGCCACAATGAATCTGCTGCTAAAGGAAATCGAAGAAAGGTAGTCACTAACACACAAACCACACGTCGTCCAATATTTAATGGAATCGTCTCGTCTTGTGGAATCACTTCCTTTGAAAGTATGTGTTAATCCTCGAAGTCTTGCACACTGTCGTTAACTTCCTTCCAATGAACTTGGTGTAATACTAATGGCAGAAGTAGTGGCATCAAACGTTTAATATCTACGTAGAATTTTGAGTATGTGAAAATAGCAACATATTAAAAATTTAGAAATGATATTGAGTTTGCGTTTCACTTGAAGCTTGTAAATGCCTTCTCGCAGTTCCAGTGGTACATTCTGAATGTGATCGTCGAAACTGTCCGTTTACAGGAATAATGTTTTTGATTAAATATTCACACGTTCGTCAAATGAAATCTGCTGGTAAAGTATGTTGAAGAAATCCAGTCATTATTTCACCACACATCACACGTTGTGAAATAGTTTCATCTTGAGGTGATATTTATTTTAGCTTGTCTGTGTTCATGTAAGTCTTTAGCCTTTACCTGGATTTCATCACATAGAAAATCTAAGTATCACAGCAACAGTGTTGGTAGAAGTCGTGACTTTCACAATCTTATACGATCTTGGTAGAAGTTGATCAATGGGTGACCATTTGAATATTTTTAAAGTAATCAAATTTTTTATAGCATTCAGATACCAAAGGTTTAAACGTCTGTGTCGGAAAGGATGCAGTTTGTTGCGTTTCACATAAATCTATACAAACTCTCTGTAAATGCTTTCTTGCAGCTCCAAGGGTAAACTACACATTCTCTTTTCTAAAGTGTCCATGAAGATAATAATCATGACCCACCATGGGAAGATAATGATAGCACGGAGACCATCTTGAGTGTTCCAGGAAAGGTGAATCTTTATACTCCCATTCGTGGATCTTCACACCACAACTGAAACACTGTACTTGGTCTCAAGTAGATAAATCCTGCTCGGACTAAAGGCTTGAGAGTGGAGACATGCACACCGTTAGGCCATTTCCTTTGAACGTTTTGAATAGACTTTCAAAATCACAATAACCAGGCAAAACCACAGGAGAAATGTATTTGTCTTTGATTTCTGATTCTCGATGAGTTTGTGAGTGCATGGATAAGATACATAGATTGGCACACAAACATCATTGCTTTCGATTGTAGAGCGCAAAGTTGGGCTGCATCGATCATGTCACAGGGTGCTGCATCACTCTGGTCGCAGGGCGAAGCATCACTCTGGTTGCATGACGTGGAATCACATTCGTAATCGTTTAACGTTTGGTAGGTTAGATCATTTTGCTCTGTGTGGAATTTTTCTTTATCGGTGAACGTCTGTACTCAAAATGATATTTTACAGGCCACCCAGTTCTATTGGAAACATATATGGTATTACATTACTGCCAATCTATGTATTTTATGTTTGTGTATGTCTATGGCATCCACAGAATATTACAATTTAAACATCTTACCACTCTTGTGTGATGCTATATATATATATATATATATATATATATATATATATATATATATATATGTGTGTATATTTGCGGGTATAGTCTTTATAAGAATTACTACCTTTAACATTTTTACAGACAGATAAAAAAGTCTCTCTTGACAGGTACAATCATTCCATGTACAATACATAACTTCTTTTATTTCCATCCTGTTTATTATCTATAGAAGGATGTGTTACTTCAGTTATGTCGTTTTCAATCTCGAACAGAAAATGTTATAACCTTACAGTGGAAACGACATTAGCTTCACGCCAAATTCAGTCCAAGATTGACAATGAGGCAAACTTAATTCTCTCACCAACTGAGAATAGGTAATATTTCACTCAGCGTATTAAATCTAGAACGACCAAGACAAAAAAAAAGTTTTAACGAAGTGAACCAGTTTGACAGTGATGATTTTGCAACACACTTTCTGCCAATGTTTTTCAAGAGACAATGGGTCAGTGAGTGTATTAAATCTAGGGTGGTAAACACAAACATCGTAAATGTGTCCTTTTCCTACCCTTTTCGTTGCCCAGTAAGTGTGGGTGTTGGTCACTCAAAACAGCGTGAAACTTTAAGTTTGTATACATATATTTCACAAATTATAAAAATATGTCATTAAAACTTAAAATTGTATTTTTCCAATTTAAAAAGACACGTTCAGTTTTTTAATTTGTCAACACATTTTTAAGTTTGCTTCCGCTAAATTCCGTATTATTTTAGGGATTTGAGTATTATTTTTACCCTTTACCATATTTTAATTTTTTTCCGGATTTTTTCAATTTCCGCTTAATTTCGTGACAGTTTGGTAATAATAATACCACTTTTAGTCTATGCATTTTTTCTTGTTACATTTTGTCTGAATTTTTTTTCAGTCTCCGCTAAAGTCTGTTACAGTTTTGTAATTTTATGAATACTTGAGTCTAGGCTTAACATTTTTACATTTTTTTTAGACTTTTTTTTCAGTCTCCGCTAAAATCCGTGACATTTTCATTATTTTAGTACTACTTGTATTTATTCTTCCAGATATTTTTTTTATTCTCAGCTAAAGTCTGTGACAATTTCGGATATTTATTCCTACTTTAGTCTCGGCCATTTTTATCTATTGTTCTGGATTTTTCTAATCTCCGCTAAGGTCTGTGACAATTTCGGAACTACTTTTAGTCACGTAAATTTTAGTCTCATTATGAGTTGGTTCCCTTGATTAAGGCAAATTTACTGACATCCAATTTGACCTGATGAATAGGTAATGCTTTATATATAAATCTCGGATATATGGATATAGCCAGTAGGTAGCAGGTCACTACAGGCGGCTTGTTGGATAGTATGTGTGCCATTTGAGGTCAGCAACTTCTAGCAATGTAACAAGACAGTCCTATCTGAGGTCAACCACTTCTAACAATCCAACAATATATACAATAGTAACTGTATAGCCTAAGTGCCATCTAATGTAAACCTACAGCGTAAAGTTAATTCCAGTAGAGGCCACAAGTTCAACATATTACTACTGAGTTCCTAAGCCAGTTAGTCAAAGACATCCTCAAGTAGTTCTGGAAGATTTTCAAAGAGTTCGCAAAGATCCTCAAGGAGTTCCTAGTATATATACTAGAGAAGCACAAGAAGTGGATATTGTACCTGTATATCACTCCTTGAATGCAGTACCTAATATAGAAACAAAAGATTATTGGACATGAAGAAAATTAGAAAGAAGAACAAAATACTTAAACACCTTTTTCTACTGGAGTTAGCCCATATAGTCCTTTAGACCTTAAAAATAACAAGGATAAGGCAGAGAAAAAAGCTGAGGACATTGAAAGTTATATGAATATTTCATGACAATTGTCTGAGTTAATTAGGTATGCCATTGAAGTTAATCTAATGCATATGCTCAAAGATAAGGCTAAAAAGAATCACTTGATTTTATTCAATCTGATGTTCCAACACAGTTACAACGTAACTCTACAAAGGCATATTGAGCTTTGCTTTACAAGCACGGATGTGATCTTCTAGGCAATGTATTAATTTAATCTTTAGAAGAAGTGGATACACTTAAAGAAAAGCAAGAAACGTTATTAACCTATGAGGAAAACATTATAGAAAAACGTTGACATATGTACCATTTAAAAGTAGAAAATGTGTCAGATCTATATAATACTATTAATGAAATATTTAGAAGAATACACAAAATAAAATGAATCGTTGTTATCAAACTTAATCAGTAGTACCTTGTAAACGTTATTCTATCATGAGCTTTTGAAATCAACAGTATGGACTTAATTTTGTTTATCTAAGATCATCCATCCATCTATGCTAATTAACAGATCCGTTTTAAATGGAAATCGGGTGCAGTATGGCTTTTTGTCTGGAATATTCTTATGCTTTTGCAAAAGCTTAAGGAGACTACTTTATTTCCGATAAAGCCGCACTCATATTCGAGGTATTTTGTAATGTTTCTATCCTTCTATGTACATTGAAAATATACTCTGCATTATTTGTATCCATAGTTTGGGGGGTTATTTTAATATTTTATAAGTTTACATTTTAGCTATAGAGTTTGAAACTTATTATCAAAATGAAGATCTAAATCAAGACTTGTTGGGCCCGGTCTCTCGACCTTCCCTTATCAGTTTGTTTTTAAGTGTGTGGGTTTAGTTTTTTCAGAAAAGTGTTACCCATCATATGGTATTGTTCGTTTGACCTCTAGACTTTGAGTTGTCAGGGTATGTTTTGCTTTGTAAAAAGAAGTGTTCGATTGTAGACATGAGTGTGTTTGTGATCATAACTTACAATACACATTCTCTCCTTAGGTTTTGTTTTTGAAAGTAAGAGTGTTGGTTTGTAAGAATGTTTGTCTGTAAGTTTAGTATCTTTTTGTCATCATAAAATAAAATATTCACATCCCCCCTCCCCGACATTGGTTGGTAAGGGTGGGAGCTATTCTGTAAGGACGTGTACTGGTATGTAAGAGTGGGCATTGTTCTGTAATTAGGTGGATATTTGTGGGACTCTCCGTGTGGTTGTCCTTCCATGTTAATTCTCATACGGCCCCATACCGTTTTATCTACAATATCAGCTTCCCATAAATGTCATGCAGTCACATCCCCATGTTAAATTTCATTGATGACCATGCAGTCCCATTCCCATGTTAAATTCCCATAAATGGCTATACCGGCCTATCGTCGATGCTAAATTCCTGCAAATTGCATAGTTCCTCAAAAGCAACAGATACGTGTCTCAAAGCAGCGTTGATATCTTTGCATGCCATACAGCCGTCATAGAACCATTGAAATTAGGGTAGTAGTCCAACGTAAAATCTTGATTTGTCTGGGAATTCTTCTTCGTCATGACCTCACTGTCACATACTAAACAGACATTTAATTTTCCAACACTTTTTTCCAAAGTTTTTCTTTCCGCTTCGCAACACATATTTTTAGTCTTATTTCTAACAGCAGGACAGATGTATTTTGGTTATATACCTGAATTATGTCTCAAGCGTTTTGTTTGCACCACTTTATTTAACTTAAAAACATATACTGGCTCCAAGATATGTATAATATGCGCTAAAAGAGTTACTGCGGAACACGATGAAACACCTACCAAGATAGCGAGGTTGTTCCGGACAAAGCGACAGCGCAGATCGATTATGTTTAGGTGCGGTTTCTGCAATCAAGTCCTCCAACCTTTCTGGTGTAGAAGAAAACTCTTCTATTGACAATTGTGATGTATCATTAAATTCCTCGCTCTTACTACACAATTTTATCATCTCCATATGATATTGTTGACGTTGTAAATAAATCTGCACTAATATTACGACTAGGACAGAACATGTCATAACCAGGAACATTGTATGAAATTGGGAAACAAACCTGCCCACAATTCCAATGCTCGCCATTATATTTAATTTGATAAACTGTCGTGAAGCCACACATTTGAGATATAACCGAATCTCCCGTCAAGGAAGAAGATTGCACTTCATCAGCAAACTGCAACTGTGTAATAACTTTTTGGAAATGTTTTGCTCTATATCAAGTAATAAATTATCCTGGTATAAACAACCTCGCGGAGAATATAACATAAAACGATCCCCAACATGAACACAACAAGTCTACTCTCTTCTTTTATTGTATAGCCCTATATCTGTATAACCAAAGGTAATATGGTAACGTGGCGTGTACTATTTTCTGCTCAATATAAGATGTATAGTTTGCTACCACATCTTGATTGTATTATACACATATATGTTTACAAGATCGTTTTAGAAACTACCTTTTTTAGCTGATTTGCTAAAACAATGCAACATCTTACATAATTTTGTATGGCTTTTATTTGGTTTTATGTTATCAAATTTATGTAATCTATACATTTGACATACATGAGTACAACAAACCCAGAAATGAGTACACTATGACTGTTCATATATCAATGAGCACGCTAGAATGGAGGCAATAACAGTTAAAACCAGGTCATACCTGAATCCTGAAAATTTAAAAAAAAAAATTAAAATAGAAAACGCAAGAAATTATGCCACAATCACGTTCAAATCATAACAAAAATAAATATACACGAAGATATCAACATTTATGCAATTCCAAATTCCTCACTTAATTCAATTATAACGTTGTGAATCAAATTGAAGTAAAGTAGTCTCACACACATATGATTATGATCAGATTTCAATGTGAATAGTATGTCAGACATGCATAGGCAATACTCATTATCCCTTGCCGTTTTTAGACGATTTGAGAACATTCACAAACTCGGTAATTGATTACTTTATTCTTAGAACTTTGCTTTAGCATATAGGCACTTTTGTTTTTCTTCTCTATATTATCGATGACATGATATCTTAAGTTCCTTGCCCGAGAAGAACATATAATTAAAATTCATTTAGAAATGTATGATAAATACTGTTAAAAAGGAGGCTAATTCTTATAAAAGAACCACTTGATAGTAAAATGTCTAATAATATTTTACTGTAACAGGAACAATTTAATTTACCAGTTAAGATGAGATTAATTTGCCATACACTCATTTGTCCTTAATTATTTTTACAGGTTTTATAAAACTATGTAAATCTTTTAGCAAATTGTAAATACTAGTCATCAAAAATACTTGCATAATCATGAGCTATTATAACAACCGAGTGATGCATACAGCTGTAAATGTTTGGATGTTTGTAACAATGTACCAATGATTTGTCACATAGTCATGACAGCTGTATTGATAGCAAGAGAAAATATAATAAAACTGGTGTTCTGCATATTCTGTGTGGTATGGTAATCAACAGATATAATGTAAACTTTACGAACACTTATTAGTGGAACATATGATATTGTTTGTTTGTTTGTAGTGCTATTGGTAGATTTGAGCTTATGTTAATGGTAAAATCTTTAGGTAGTTTTAATCTATTTATCAAAATTATTTTAGTCAGTAGAATTAGAAAACCGTCCCTGAGAATGGTGTCTCGGGAAGAAAAAGAAATAAACGATAGTCGGGGACTTCCTTAGGCCTACCTCCCAAACAATTATTCTTTACCTGTCCCTGGTAATAAAAAAGTATTTATTCTCAGATGGACTCAGATCCTTGAGGTAACGCTCTACAGTTTTCAAAAACAATAATTTCCTTAAACGTATGCTCTGCATGACATTCATTTGTGCCGTGAAAACCATTTATAACGGAATTTTTTTCATCTTTTACAATCCAAAATACGTATCTATCTGTATATGGGTAACTGATGGTTTTATCGTATATTTCAGCCAGTTTAAAGACAAGTTGTGAGCCAATACAATGTATAAAAATAGCCAATAATTACACTCATATAGATATTTAAGTAGATACATTTGCATTTCTTTAGATAAAATGTTAAGATGATTTCACAAACTAAATCGAGTTAATTTTATCATTAAAATTTAATGCACACGATTGCTTTTTAAACAGTTCATTGACTATAGGCACATAGTTTACCTGTGGTAATCATACTGACCTAGATAGTCGCAGCATCTGGTTCATACTGAATGCTTAATTAAACTGATTGACTACTTTTTCATCGTCAAATATCAGGATTCACTTTTTATTTGCAAGTTCACCCCTGTAGAAAATACTTAAATGAGATGTGGAATCATAAGGGATCATTAAGATACATTTAATTTTGACAATTGGGATCTTATCCTTCTTTTTATATGTCTTGTTCGTTCTGAAATAAAAGGCATACTAGTTCCATTCTGTTTTGTTTAAGCTAATTATGTTTGCTGCAAAACATAATATTGACCAAGTACAGTTGTTGATTTTGCCGAATTTAGGCAGTTTTGCACTGAAAACCCATTCCCAAGTCCAATAGGTTATTAGGGTCATATATATGCTAAGAGTGTATTTAGTATTACATACTAGTCACAGAACTTTGTGACAATTGCTCAAAATAAACCTGTTTTACTAATGTTTTATATATTCGAATACTTCATTCTAAGGACGTGACATATATACAATTGGCCCAATTTGGTTTTCTGGGATTAAGGACGCCCTTTACCCCGTTAAAATAGCTCTAAGAAAGTACAAATGCTATTATGACATATATAACATTTTCAGGTCAGAGTCTTGATATCTGATATGTTTCTTTGGTATAAAAGGCGGCATTTACCATTCTGAAACGACTATTATACATGGCACATACTGGTAATTCGGTGGGGTAAAGGGGGATTAGGGACACAACTTTGCTTTCAGGAGAACTTTTCCAACTATTTATATTTTAAATAACAACTTTCTTATATTTGCAATAAGTAACAAAAACATACGACACAAGGCATTCTCAAAGAAAAACAAATATTTAGTTTCCAGTGACCTTAGGTTCTTAAGAGCTCTTTAGAATTGACAACTGGGCTTATTTCATCTTGTTATACAATAGAGTTGTATTTTAACTGAAAGGTATAACATTTCAAATGTTTATTTTTTATGATAATTATTCTATTTGGATAACATAATATTCAACTAGTCCAAAGTATAACTCAATCACTTTTTCGGCACCAAAGGTTCCTATTATGAACCCTACTAACTGATATTTGTCGTTATATATCATCATCAAGAACTGAAAACGCAATAACTTAAGACGGTGAATGAAACGGATGTAAGATATAGTGAAGATGGTATCAACGAGTCCTCCGGCTAGGGTTCATCCATGTCCAGCCACAATGTGCGCACGCTATGCAGCGCATTCCAGCTCGTTTTTGCGGAAAACCATCTCGTGACTGTCTTCGAAACTTTACGATGGGATATAGCTAGGAGAATTCATTAGAAAATAGATAAGTAAAGCGAGTTCTTGCCAGGAAATTTATCGAAACCTAAGCGATGCTTCTATTATATGAATGCATCACATGTGTGCACAACTATGCCACTCATGGCATATTTGATTATAAACAAATACGTAATTTTCCACTGAATTGCAAATTCAAGAGACAAATTATGAAGGACAAATTTTGATTAAGAGAAATATATTACCAGGCACATTTCTGCATTCATCTCGAACACTGGCCCGTATACTTAGATTTCTGTTTCGAATGTTTACTCGCGTTACAAAATGTCATGAAAACAAAATTCAGCATGGTTTGGATATAGCCGAGAGAATCAGCCATATTGAGAAAAGAATGATCAAAGACTTGTAGATGATTAGCATCACATTAACGTATACGAGAACCTTATATAAAATTATATAAATTAGACATGGCTTAATAATAAATTATTTATGAATTTGATTAATCTTATGTCCTCTGTTAACCATTGTACCTTCATTACTCAAGCTAATTGTATGTACTATGTCTTCATAAGAAGATAACGTTTTTATGATGTAATACATATATCTAGTTATTACCGGTTGTTTGTGTGCGCTCTGTTTCAACTTTGTATTATACTGTTTATATGTAGTATGGTCCGGTGGCCTGAAATGCTGAATAAATATGTTGTGTATATTGTAAATATCTTTATTCAATACCCAAGGTAGATTTTAAGAAAGTAATACATATTATAAAAAAAATAATACAATCCCAATAGAATAAACACACCAATAATAACATAAACGAATCAACTTGAGATATCATGAATGATATGATGTTTTCATATTTTATCGAGTAGACTGATAATATGAATTTAAACACATCTCAAATATCACAAAAGATGCTTGCCACATGAGCTTACGTAAGCATTCCAGGTATGTACGAGTATGGAACAACCAAGCTGCCACTATGTTGTTTGAAGTACAATTAACAAACAGTGTATTACCTAGAGAAGGGTTAATCATATTCCAACCAGCCTTTGATTCTATAAAGGGTTAAGGATGCGTCCAAGATTGAAACACAATGGACATGTTGCCATATCATGTATAACCACACTCAACACATTATCATAGCATATCATGTACAATCAAAGTACTTTATGCTGAGACTTACCTAGTGTAGATTAGTATTAATATGTTAGTGCCTACTGAACATGTTATGAAAATGGTTGACAAAATTAGATCATGACGATTTGAATTTGTACATGATATATAATGTCATTCGAATAGGTAACGGAGAATATGCCTAAACGTCCGTCAAGCTGTCGATGTGTTTGTAAATCACGTGATGCTCACGTCTTTGCCAGCAACACTATTGGTCGGCGATTTATAGGTATCGTCGCGTTTTAGGGTTTGAGTGACATATTGCGATATGTTTATATTTGAGTGCACTAACCCACTGAGTGTAAACTGTTCGTGTACGGCCTCATAATTTTGTCTTCATTTTCATTTTGTTAGTTAATGCGATTCCCAGTTGTCCATGATATACCATTGTCCACAGCGTCTTTATTTTTGTCAATAGTTATGCGCGTCCTTAGTTTGTATTGATAGTTCAGACTGTTTGTGTAAACATGTCCTAATTGTACATGATGTACCGATGTCCACAGTCTCCATTATTTTGTCAACATTTGTGTGCGTTCTTAGTTTGCATTCATAGTTCATTATATATGTACAAATTTGACCTCGTTGTCCATGATGTACCATTGTCCACAGTCTCTCTATTTTGTCAATCGTTTCAGGCGTCCTTCGTTTGTCACTCTAATTGTGTCAATATTTCATCCTTCTCCAGGATGTACCATTGTCCACAGTCTCTCTATTTTGTCAATCGTTTCAGGCGTCCTTCGTTTGTCACTCTAATTGTGTCAATATTTCATCCTTCTCCAGGATGTACCATTGTCCACAGTCTCTCTATTTTGTCAATCGTTTCAGGCGTCCTTCGTTTCTCACTCTAATTGTGTCAATATTTCATCCTTCTCCATGATGTACCATTGTCCACAGTCTCTCTATTTTGTCAATCGTTTCAGGCGTCCTTCGTTTGTCACTCTAATTGTGTCAATATTTCTCCAGGATGTACCATTGTGCACAGTCTCCATGTTTGTGAAAATTAGTATGTGTATAGTACAGACGATCAGTGTAAAAGCGTGCGTTAAATATTTAGGATGAATTTTACAAGCAAACTTTATATGTAATAAATATAAAGAAAAAAAATACTAATACAATCCAAAGAAATCAAGCTCAACAATAATGAAAAAAATAAGGTTCCGAATTCCTAAATTATACGGCCTCAGATTTTGTGGAATCGGTTAGCGTCATGTAGAAACTGTTCTTGGTAGTGTCAATTTCCGCTACAATAGTACAACAGATGTTTTATTACATGACCTTATTTACGAAGTATGTCATTTGCTGCTGTCTAAACACATTTATGAACTGTATGGAGACACCAGGCTGCCACCTTGTTGTATTAAGTGACAATTAACAATTAACAACTAATGTGTTACCTAGGAAAAGGATAACCATGAATTAGTCGTTCTTTGATTTTAGAAAGGGTTCATGATTTGTCTGGGATAGAAAAAAGCGAACCACAATTACGTCTGAGTGCACTAACCCTCTGAGTTTGAACCGTTCATCCACGGCCTAGTAATTTTTGTCTTCGCTTTCATTTTGCAAGATGATGAGAGTCCCAATTGTTCATGATGTTCTGTTGTCTACAGTTTCCATGCTTTGGTTAATAGTTAAGCGTGTCTTAGTTTGAATTGATAGTATATAATGTTTGTGTAAATATGTGCGTCCTCTCTTGCATTGCACAATTTCATATTCCTTTGAATTAATCATACAACACACTTCTCAATACGTCACCGTTGGCTATAAATTTATGCCAGAAACTGTATCGTATTTCACTCCAGGATAGCCAGAACACATGGCCTCTGTACGGGGTTCCATACCCGAGTCCTTGATATGCACCAATTAGAAGAATGTGTGTGTGGTTATTTGTGTGTTTGTTAGTGATCTTATCATAGCATAACCCAATTCCTCATCATTCATTAAGTGTGGTTTGTTATTGGTCATTAGGTATATACTTGTCGGTCTCTCATTCTGCTTGCCATCACGTTCAATTCCCATACATGCTCATACCGGTCCATCATGTTTAAAATAATTATTGCTTCCACTAATACCATCATAGTGATCGATACTAGAATAAACAACAAATGCTAGTCTTACTACTATTTTTGTTTACTTTTGATAATAATACTACTGCTGCTGCTGTTACAACGACCATATTGCCTTACATGCACGTCCCACTTCTGCATTAGAATTAAACATAGTAATGTATTGATATTGCAGTCCTAGATGATAAAGATGGCAACTCACTTGAAGTATCATACTCACCTTTCATAGCTAAAGTTTATAAGTCCTTAGGAGATGTTCATGCCATACGATAAATGCTCTCAAGGACCAGGAACTTAAGATAAAGTTAGCATGAACTCAACAGAGTAGATTAGTAGACTAATATGGCGATATGTTGTCAACCTTTGCACTAAGAGGTTAAAAGATATTTCACATTATGACACCATAGTGCCTTGTTTGGAAATATATTGTCAAGATAGATGATGTTACACATATCCATAGGTTTAATATGCAATTTTATTCACCAGTACAACCATCTACTGATCAGCACCAATCTATACTGACCAATACCCAAACCATCTAAACTGCACACTCCTCTAATGATTAGCACCCACATTTACTGGCCAACATACAGCCTTACTAACCAGCACTCTTGCACACTGACCAGCACCCACATATACTAATCAACACCTACGCCTACATACCAATACACACTGTCACTGACTCGCACCCGCGGCTACTGACATGCATCTGCATCAACTTATCAGCACCCACATCTACTGACCAGCACATACGCCCACTGACCAGCAGCAACACCTACTGGCCAACAAAGTATTACCGACCAACATCCACATCTACTAGCAAACATTCTCGGGTACTATCCAATATATAGTGTTAATGACAAGCACCGGCATCTGCAAACAGGTGTGTAAGGGTACGATGTACAGTTAGGGGAACAATAATGAGAATTAACACCTACATTTTGAGAGACAAGGTAGTCAATTGGATAGAATGCTGCCTAGTTGTCGACTGCATATATCTGAGATTTATATATAAAGCATTACGAGGTATAACTATGTCAGAACAAAGCTATTTGTAGGACACATGTGTACAAATATGAATCGAACGCCTGGAATCAGTGAATACCATTTGAAGTCCTTCTTTTCAAACATTAAAAGCCAAACTCAGAGAATTAGGCTTTTATCCTAATTGAATATAAAGATGTCGCATTAATGCATACCGACGAATAATAAAGACAATTTAGAGAAAGAACACTCAAATGACCTGTCTCACTTATGTTTAAATAACAATATCTAAAGGACAACACAAAATAAATAAATAGATGCATGTATCTGACACATATCAAATCAGACACTGTGGTATAACGTCTACACTGTAAAATAGTAGAGAAACACAAGTTTGAACACGGTGACAATACACATTGAATAAATTCGGTTAAAATGATTGAGTATAAATAAGATGATAATACAAATCTTTATAAATCGATATGCAAATATTCACTCTTACATTCATTAAAAAAAAAATTTGAATTTGCAATGAAAGTAAAAGATCGAGTATAGATATCAGGAAATATTTATTCCATACAGGTGTTTGTTCAGTCAACTTTTGGTAATTACTTTCAAGAATTAGAGAAATAAAAAATGCAACACAAATTAGAAAGAGAAACAACTAAAATCCTAGTGTACAATTTCTAACAAAAAACTACATTAATTGCAAAAACATCAGAGCAGACGGTATCCATTGGCAATGGTGATATCAATTTAAATAAAGGTAGTCGTGCAATTGATTCTTAGACCAAGAACTTAAGGCTTGACAAAACATATACAAATATGTGTACAATTTATTAATTGTCATCAAAACTTGTTATGATATACCTATGCAATGAAGAGATTTAATCGTTACTAAATTGATCTATGAAAGAGAATGCCTCTGTTATGAATAAATACTAAAGGCAATCAAGCGTTTTGTGTCGAATGTAAACGAAGATATGACTAAATCTAAATTAGGTCATATGTAAGTACAGTGTTATAAATTAAGATTAAAGCTTTCGTCAGTGAATATCATAAATCATTGTATTCACAAATAAAAGTGGAGCAATTCTGCACTAATTGACTCTGAAACCTTCGAAACTCTACAAGGACAAATAGCAGACACATTAAGATATAGGGTGTGCAGAGAATTTCATGAATATATGGTGATATCACCTTTCTAAGCTACTTTTGAAAGTATAGGTATTTTGTCGAACACAAATCAGAGCCTGGTGCATTTGTAATCAAACACTAGTAAAATGAATATAATCTGCATGCAATATATAAAACAAAACAAGTAATAAAAGCTGAAAAAGTTGCAGTAAATATCAAATAAATTGGAAAGAAGTGCGCGAATGGAAACAAATAAGCATTAAGACCATAACAAATTAAAAAGTGAATATTTGACCTTAACTTTCAATTCCAAATTTGTATTCTTCATTGACATTACAATCAACTTTTTCAGCATCCAAATCAATATATTTTTTATTCCATACAGTTGGTATGGTTAGCCTTTAGTAATTGTTTTAAGAATTCAAGAAAAACTGTATATATAGCACACATTTGACATAGACGCAAATAAAGTTCTAGTATCAAATGTACAATAAAAGCAATAAATGTAACTGTTGAGGAGACATTAGAACAGTTGGTATGCATTAGCAACGCGGAGATAAATATACTAATTTATGTACTCTTTTGAAAGATTCTTAGTTGTAGAACTATGAAAATCAGTAAAGCTATAAAGGAAAATGTGTGAACTATGATATATATTAAACATTATAAATTTCATTAACAAATATTATTGCGAGATACTTTTGAAATGAACAGATTTTATTGTCACTGAAATAATCAGTGCAAAATAGCGCTTCTATTACAAAGCGAGTACTCTAGGCATTGTGCGATCTATATCAAATAACATCGACAATATAACTAAATAAAAAATATGCTATTTGTAGTAACGTGTTTTTATATTATGCAGGAAACAATGTTTAACATTTATTCATACACTAAACAGGATAAAAGCAAAACATGGAAGATGTAGGTACTAACTGAATTTGCAGCTGATTTAGACTTGCATGGTCAAAATTCAAACGCACATTAAAATCTACTGGATACGTGGATTTCGTGACCGAAATGTCTGCCAATATACTGTAAATGCAAGCTATCGTGTGTGAGTAATTCTTAGAGAAAAAAAACATAGAATACAGGCACAAACTATAAAAGTGAATGCGTAAAATAGGAAACAAATATTGAAAAAAGATACATACATTTAAAGTGAATATGTAGACCATTGGATTGCTCTATACCCAGTAATGACGAATGTCTGATTAATCAAATTAAGGAAGTTGTATGTAACCGGTTTATACATTAGCAGTATATGATAATCGGTGAATATCACAGAAAGACGTATATGCACAACAAAACCCATGACAGAACATCGTCATTATTACACTTCTAATTGACTATATAGAGTTAAAAGTACTTCCTAAGAAAATTTAAAAACAAAAGAAAAGATATTTAAATCACCCAAATAGTATTTCCTGAATATATGGTGAATTTTCTTTTATAGGGTAAAATGTTTTAAAAAAAGGTCCTTTCAGTAGAATAAAAATGATAGTATGCAAAATAAAACAGAAAGTATAATAGAAGGTCTACAATGGAAGGAATAAGCGGAAACAAGACATAATGCACCAATATGTGTGTGTGCGTATATGTGTGTGAATATATCACTTTATATTTAAATTAAATCATATTTCTGTAAACTGTCCGTGTAATTATTACATGCATTAAGAGCTATTTACTGGAAACTTGAGTTGTTGCAGCTATATTTTAGTTTTTATATTGAATTCATTAAAGTCATATATAAGATATAAACACGATACAGGTAAGACACAAAAGAAGATTCTTGCATACAGTTTATGATACAAACTGGCAAATGAAAAATTAAGGAAACATAATGTCAGAGAATATCGATTTTCGAAGAGATTTAAGATGCAACAGATGTAAATGATTATTAGTTAAGAACTATACAACTGACTCAAAGAAACTATGGCAGTTTCGTCTAACATGCTTATGAACTGTGTCGGATAATACAATCAGTGGCTATAATTGAAAGTCTTATGTTGACAAAATGAAAGGAAGACAGCACAGTTTTGGAACTTTTGTACTTATTGACTATGCACATAAACCTGATATAAAAATATGAAAACATTAACATATGATGCCTAAAGTGATTTCATGAATGTAAGGTGATGCCACATTTACAAACATAAGGATACAAAAGCATGCTCTGTTCCGGTGTAAATGCAATACTGTAGAAGATTTACGATGTAAGAAAGTGTATATATATATATATATATATATATATATATATATATATATGTCTGTGTTTTTGTGTGTGTGTGTGTGTGTGTGTGTGTGTGTGTGTGCGTGTTTGTGCTAGACTGGCAATGCTGAAGTTAATGTTCATAAATACCAATGTGATAAAACAAAGGTGTTATTATACAGATAATTCAATGCTCATTGCGTACACAGACTCGTTCATCATGTTTCCGTAATCATTTTCATGAAGTAATATAAAAAAGAGGCAACGTGGTCAAAAGAAGGTGTACACGTATCATAAACGAACAGCATAGGGATATAATGCATGTATCTCCCATTACAACGGACGTCTGATAATATCTTCACTAGGACATTTGGAGAAATTCCATCAATGTTCAGTGAAGATTACATCCTAAGTTACGATCTACAGATGGTAGTGTAAAAAATACAATAATAAACGGATAAGAGACTATAGAAATTCAAAGCTATCTCAGTTGATTTTTTCTGTCTAAGGTGATGTTAAGTTGACATTACACGGATCATGTAATATTTATGTTTCCTTACATAGGTTGGTGCAACTTTTGTCAGCAGTTATTTTCAGGAATTATAAAGTTTTGAAAGGTACAATAAACATGAATTGAGAAACGAATACTGTTTTATTATATAATCTATAGTAAACAACAATTAAAGTTACAATTGAGGAAGCATACGATCCTATGGCAACGAGAATATAATAGTAAATGTCGGCAGTCGTGTGATTGATTCTAAGACCAATAACCAGAGTATGCGTAATATATGAAATATTTATTAATATTATGAATGTTGATACAAAATTATAATAAGACTCTACTGAACAGCAAGAGATTGTATTGTCACAAGAACAGAAAACCTCTATTTAAGACAATATGTTGCTCTGCGTTCAATAAATAACAGGGTCTGATTAAATGCTAACAATGGAATATGTATGTAACGTGTTTATAAACTGAGAATGATCGTATGTTCAGCAAATATCATGGAAGGACATTTCGACAAAAACAAAATTGAAACCGAAAACAGGAGAAATGGAGGGTAATTGAACTAATTGTCAATAAAAAGAATATAATACACATTTCTAGGAATTCTTCTTAAAAAATAGCACGCACTACCTTGAAATGATTTCATTGTATATTTAATTTACCTTGGACGGACGGTTAATGCTTTAAATACATATATTTGAAGGATCAAGAGAAGAATATGATGCGTGATAGATCTAAAGACCTAATTGAATGTCTAGGATATACATTATTAGAGACAACCAACAAGTATAACGAGGATAACATTGGTGACAGTACATATTTGATAACTCTGAATGAATCGAGCGAGAGAAAATAAAATATATGTATATATATGTGTGTGTGTGGGAAAGATCCTTTGGGAAAGATTGGGGAAACAACAAAGAAGATACTTAAATAGATTTTCTCTGCACAGTGTATGAAACAAAAAAAAAAGCAGTTGAGTAATCATTGTAAAAGATGGTATCAATTTACAACGAGGACATATATTTCAGGCAGAAAGTCATGTAAATGATTCTTAGTCCTAAACAAGTAAAACTAGCAGCGGCATAGAAGAGAATGGGTACAATACGAAAGATATCAAACATTCAGAAAATCGAGACAGCAATATTATGAGATACGCTGACATAAGATGAGAATGTTTCTCGCCAATTAATAAATAGAAAAGAATGTCCCAATTTAAGCAAAATAGTAAAGGTATTAACGTTTATGTGCCACATGGCATTGATCATCTGATTAAATCGAAACCCGAGCCTTTGCACGCAACATGTTAATAAATTGTAAAAGATCCAATAATATGTTAATATCATGCAAAAGCAAACACAACACAGTATAAACGGGATTGTATGTATTAGTTGACTATAAAGATGTTATAAACTTACTAGGATAATCATAAACCATTAAACACATACCGCCTATACAACATTTGTACTTATGTACACTGAAGTTAATTTTCGATCTTGGTGTTTAAATAAATGTTTGCATAGGATATAGGAAAAAGTCAGTACATGGTAAATTTAAGTAAAAAGTAATAAAAATGCAATAATGCTAAAATGACCGTAACATCTGAGTCGTTTGCATTTTCGAGGAAAGAAAACTTATGTTGCCTAATTATTTTTCTTGTCTTTTGGCAAGGTAATATGCTTAAGAGAAAGCAAACAAAAAGCCAAAAATGCAATAAAAAACAAAATAAAACAATTACAAGCTAAACCGAGCACTTTTGTGCCGAAGATGTATTTATGTATGTATGTATGTATGTATGTATGTATGTATGTATGTATGTATGTATGTATGTATGTATGTATGTATGTATGTATGTATGTATGTATGTATGTGTGTGTATGTATGCATGCTTGACTAATAATGATGAGAAACTGCTTAGAATGAAGCTGTTTTATACATGAAATAGATGTAGAGCATACAAGAACGTGAATATACGTGTGACGTTTAATGCACGTATACATGTATGTATCTATGTATGTATGTATGTATGTATGTATGTATGTATGTATGTATGTATGTATTTATGTATGTGTGTGTATGTGTGTATGCATGTATGTATGTATGTATGTATGTGTGTATGTATGCATACTTGATTCATAATGATGAGAAACTGCTTAGCCGATTGTGGTCCTCAGAGTTAAAGTGGAAATAATGAGGGTCATAAATCGATCTTGATTCTCCCAATTGGAAGTAATATTGTTTTGCGTTATCTCTCTTTGACTGTGTCTTGACAGAACGGCCTTGCAATAAATATGTATCGTATCCATATTTAAAAGATAGAGAGATGTACAATATCTTTATAGCATAATATATGTTAAATGCCAAAATCTTATGATGAGAATGTATTGTGTATTTCCTTAGAAGGAGTATACATCTAAAATACTCATTTATGAGTGTCTACTAAACGTTTTCATATTTTAGGAAATCTGTTCCGTTGTAATACACGAGCAATAAAAGAGAAATGGTGATTGTAAAATAGGACATACATACATACACACATACATAATTTATCCGTCTTAGTCCATATGTTTTCTCTCCATATTGCATGGGTTTTAAATCTTTACTTAATTTAAATACTTAATATACTATCAACACTAGCTTTGCAGGCCATGAATGTAAGAACTATAATAATTCCCATCAGACCATCATACTTTCATTTTACTATCTTATCAAACTATCAAAATATAATGCATCTCTCTCAAATTTATATACAGGAAACATGCAAAGCAACTGTATAGTACACGAGACAGTCAGAGAGAGATACCTCTAATCAATGCAGCTCCCCAAAGGAGCGAGTCAGAATGAAGTTATACCGATTATTATAAGTCCACAAATGGCGACTCAGTTTCAGTTTCCAATTGTAGAATGAAACAGATTTGTTTGAACCAAGCACTATTGTCATTCAATCCACAACAATATGTTACAGTGAAATACAAAAATACCTAACACTCACGCCTTGCTGGCATTCTAATGGAATTAATAGAACACATGAATGCTGGCATTATAATTGGATTAATACAACAGATGGATGCTGGCATTATAATTGAATCAATACAACAGAGAGGTGTTTCGTCTTCTGATCCATCTTGTTTGTCTGAAGTGTATTAATGTTTAAATCTTTACGTATCAAACGTCTCTCACTCCAAAGAAAATATCAAACATATCATCAGCAATATCATACCAATACCATATGCAAAATACATTCCTATCAAACTATTTAAGAGTTTAACAGCCATCAACATATTTATCTTTTCATCTCTCTCAAATATGGATACGATAAAAATTTACTGATCCGACGTTGTCTTCCTACAGTCAAAGGGAAAAACCCAAGGCAATGTTGCATACCACTGGAGAGAGTGTCACCAGAGTGATGATCCTTGTAATTTCTAACAAATTTAGGGGTTTCAGTAACATTCTAAAGTACATAAAACCCACATCTTAACGACATTATAATCAATTTAATACAAAACTTGCATTCAAATAAATGAATAAATGTACGTTGAAAGACAAACGGCGTATACAATTTAGTCTAAACTGGGAACCACATACATACTTAGCCACATACATACATAGCTACATACATATGTACATACACACATACATACATACATACATACATACATACATACATACATACATACATACATACATACATACATACATACATACATACATACATACAGACAGACATACATACAGACATACATACATACAACATACATGTTTCTTCTTTTTGTTATGATTATTCATGTTTGATCCTTACATTCCATCATTTTCAAATTGCGACTTTTTAAAAAATCCTCTCAAAATATATAAAATACCTCAAGAATAGTTTCTTACGCATAATATACATGCAAAATTCATTCCCATGAGATGATTATGGTGTCGAACAGCTATAAATTTTAAACAGATATAGCTGTCTCTGTCTGTGTCTGTCTGACTGTCTGTATGGCTGTCTCTATGTCTCTCTCTCTCTCTCTCTCTCCCCATGGGACCCGGGTGGCCCAGAAATCTACATATAGCTCTCACATGCCACCTATGTCCGTGTGAGTTCGAATCTCGGCTCGACGAACGTGGGTTCAAAGGAAAGCCTTTCAGTCGCTTTATGTTGTTCAGTGGTTATTCCGGGTGTCTTCTCTTGGTCTTCCGCCTCCAAATATGCTAACCTTCATGTATAGCCTATCATGTGCTGGAAAATGGCGTTAAACCCAACCCATACTATCCTCTCTCTCTCTCTCTCTCTCTCTCTCTCTCTCTCTTTATATATATATATATATATATATATATATATATATATATATATATATATATATATATATATATATATATATATATATATATATATATCTTAATCTGGATACGATAAACAGTCCAAAAAAGGCAATGTCACAAATAGATGGTCAAAGAGAGATAACTAAAAATCTGTCGATTCAGTTAGTAACGAGCTTTTATAGTGTTTTAACTCTCGCCATTTCCTTACTCACACTCGAGCTTATGTAGTTTCTCAGTCAAACAGGTCATAATCTTGTTTCTTATTCATTTTATTAAAGGATCTAATGAGGATAGTATATATAAAAACGTAACAAACGTTTCGTAAAATATCTCTAGCTGTCGTCTGAAATATATAATGCCATCATCCAACATCTCATTGGTCTTATGGTCTAATTGGTACATTAAATGTATGCATATAAATCAATAAATCAGCTATAAAATCTAAACGGTTATTGTAACTTATATCATTCATACAAACATGCATACGTTTTCTTTTTGAGCCCTCGTGTTTTATCTTGATTTTCTGTGAGTTTTGCAATCTTGATGACGTGGTTTTAAATAATATCAACGATAGTTTTACGGACCATAAATTCAAAAACTATAGCTATTCCCATCAAACGATTATGATTTCATTTTAATATCTTCTTAGACTATCAAAATATATAATACATGTCCCTCAAATGGGGTTAAATAAACATTCAAAGCTACTTTATGTGTCATGAGACAGTCAATGCGTGATAACTCAAATGAATGTATGAGAAGAAATAACAAATTATAATTGTTTTTCTAGAATGATTTGTACCCTTCACTTAACTGTGTGAAATTATTCCTGATGGTAATATTGGATACTATAAATACATGAGTATTAATAAAATAAAGATTTCTAACGTGAAATCGTCTGAGCCAAATGTATGAAGAATCAGAAAAATACGTTTGTATGTTTGTATGTGTGTATTTATGTATGAGCATGATGTCTTTTAATTTTCCAATCAACAACTTTTTCTATCTCAAGTGGTCGTTTTATTTATATGTTATATATATTTTAGCAATTCAGGTTTTGTATTAATTCGACCTGAATGCCAGTCACATGTGAACTTTATGTATTTTTCAAAATTTACTATAATCTTTATTTTTACTGGAAGAGATATCAGATGGTTCAAACAAATCATGCAGGCACTCTGAATTTTCCATTATAAATTAGCGCTTTTTTCATATCATCACTATTACTGAATTTTTTTATGATTGTTTGTATTGTTTCGACAATAAAGCAAGCCAGTTGTGAAATTTATGTAGTTTTTAATTTTGCTTTAATCTTTTTCTTTCCTATGAAAAGGAAATAGCATACGCTTGAAACAAACTATTCTTGTCCTATTGATAAAACCTTGCTGAGCTGTTGGAAATATATGAAGAATCAGAAAAATACGTATCTATATTTTGTGTGTGTATGTATATATGACTATGTTGTTTTTAAGTTTTCCAATCAACAACGTTAGCTATCACATCTGATCGTTTTATTTCTATGTTATTTATATTTTTGAAATTAAAGTTTTGTATTCATTCGACCTGAATGTCAGTCACATGTAAACTCTATGGATTTTTCAATTTTACTATAATCTTTATTTTTACTGAAGGGAGATATCACATGATTCAAACAAATTTTTAATTATAAATTAACGATTTTTTATATCATCAGTATTACTAATTTGTTTAATTATTGTTTGAATTATTTCGACAATAATGCAACCCAGTTGTTAATTTTATGTAGTGTTTAATTTTGCTTTAATCATTTTTTTTTCCCTTCGGAATGGAAATAGCATGTGCTTGAAACAAACTATTCTTGTCCTATTGATAAAACGTTGGTGAGCTGATTGGTAATAACTCCACCCTTGCTCTCGACTGGGAAGTCTTATTCTGTTGAGTTATCTTTCCTGGACTCTCTCATAACAGAACGGCGTTGCAAATATACAAGTTTATCGTACTCACATTTCAGAGAGAGAGAGAGAGAGAGAGAGAGAGAAAGAAGGCGGGGTTAACGCCATTTTTCAGCACATGATAGCCTATACAAGGCGGACAGTATATTTGGTATTTGGTGGAGGAAGACACCGAAAAGAATCCTGAAATAACCACCGACCAACATAAAGCTACTGGAAGGCTTTCTCTTGCAACTTCGTTGGTCGAGCCGAGACTCGTACTCACATGGACAGAGGTGTGATGTCTGAGTGATCTGTAGAGAGAGAGAGAGAGAGAGAGAGAGAGGGAGGGAGGGAGACAGACAGACAGACAGACAGACAGACAGACAGAGACAGAGAGACAGCGAGACAGCGAGACAGAGACAGACAGAGACAGACAGAGACAGACATATCTGCTTAAAATGAATAGCTGTTCGAGACAATAATCATCTCAAGTGAATGTATCTGGCATGTATATCATGCGTAAAAAAACTATTCTTGAGGTATTCTATATATTTTCATTTGTAAATGATGGAGTGTAAGGATCAAACATGAATAATCACAACAAACGAAGAAACATATATGTATGTATATATGTATGTATACATATATATGTGTGTATGTATGTATGTACATATGTATGTATATATCTATGCTTGTATCTATGTATGTAAGTGTGTATGTATATATGTATATATGTATCTACGCATCCATGTGTGTAAATATGTATGTATGTATGTATGTATGTATGTATGTATGTATGTATGTATGTATGTATGTATGTATGTATGTCTGTATATGTGTATGTAGCTATGTATGTATGTGGTTCCCAGTCTCGCCTAAATTGTATACGCCGTTTTTCTTTCAACGCACATGTATTAATTTCTTTGAATGCAAGTTTTGTAATAATTCGATTATAATGTCATTAAGATGCGGGTTTTACATATTTTAGCATGTTACTTGAATCCCTAAAATTGTTAGAAATTACAAGGGCCATAACTATGGTGACACTCTCTCCAGTCGTGTGCAGCATTGCCTTGGCTTATTTCCCTTTGACTGTAGGAAGACAACCCCGTAGCAGTAAATTTTTATCGTATCCATATTTGAGAGAGAAATAAAAATATGTTTATGGATGTTAAACTCTTAAATAGTTTGATAGGAATATATTTTGCATTTCGTTATATGGTTCATTAAGCTATAGCTGATCATATGTTTTATATTTTCTTTGGAATGTAAAGATTTAAACATTAATGCACTTCAGACAAACAAGATGGATCAGAAGAAGCAACACCTCTCTGTTGTATTGATTCAATTATAATGCCAGCATCCATCTGTTGTATTAATTCAATTATAACGCAGGCAAGGTAATGTTTGTATTATTTCAACAATAATGCAAGCTAGATGTGAATTTTATATAGTGTTTAATTTTGCTCTAATTATTTTCTGTCTTACGGAAAGGAAATAGCATATGCTTGAAACAAACTATTCTTGTCCTATTGATAAACTTTGCTGATTTGATTGGGAATGAAAGAGTTCCAGGACTGTGTGATAACAGAACGGCGTTGAAAAAAATAAAGTCTATCGTAACCACATATCGGAGATTGAGAGAGACAGAGAGAGAGAGAAAGAGAGAGAGAGAGAGAGAGATAGAGAGAGAGAGAGAGAGGGAGAGAGAGATATGTTTACAATGTATACCTTTTAAAAGCCATAAACATCTCAAGGGAATGTATTTTGCATGTATATAATGCGTGTAGCAACATGAAAAAATCATAAGAAAAAGAAAGAAACATGTATGTTTATATGGATTAAGTATATGCATGTATGTTGCATGTATGTATGTATGTATGTATGTATGTATGTATGTATATAGTTCCCAGTTTCGCCTAAATTCTATAACCCGTTTATCTTTCAGCGCACATTAATAAATTTCTTTGCATGCACGTTTTGTAATAATTCAATTATTATGTCATTAAGATGTGGGTTTTATCTATTTTAGAATATTACTGTAACCCCTAAAATCGTTAGAAATAGCAAGGGACATAACTCTGGTCACACTCTCTTCAGTTGTGTGCAATATCGTCTTGAGTTAGTTCCCTTGGACCGTAGGAAGACAACGCCGTAGCAGTAAATTTGTATTGTATCCATATTTGAGAGTGACAAAGAGAGATATATGTTAATTGATGTTAAACTCTTAAGAAGTTTTATAGAAATGCATTATGCATTTCGTTATATGGCTCATTAACCTATTGCTGATCATATGTATATTTTCTTTGCAGTGAGGGACGTTTGATACGTACAGAATTAAACAATAATACACTTGAGACACACTCGAGCAATCAAAAGAAGAAGTACCCGTCTGTTGTATTAATTCAATTATATGCCAGCATCCATCTGTTGTATTAATTCAATTATAATGCCAGCAAGGCGTGAGTGCTAGGTATTGTTGCATTTCACTACAACATTTTGGTGTGCATTGAATATCAATATCGTTTAGTTCAAACAAATCTGTCTCGTTCTACAATTGGAAACTGCGTCGCCATTTGTGTACCTATAATAATCGACATAACTTCATTCTGACTCTCTCCTTTGTGGAGCTGCATTAATTTGCATTAATTTGTGTTATCTTTCATTGATTTTTTTCATGTAACATACAGTTGCTCTGCATGTTTCCTCTATCGACATTTGAGAGAGATGTATTATATTTTAATAGATTGAGAAGATATGAAGATTATATTTTAATAGATTGAGAAGATTGATGTATTTTAATATTTTAATAGATTGAGAAGATAGTAAAATGAAAGTATGATGGTCTGATTGGAATAGTTAAAGTTCTTAATTGTATGGCCTGCAAAGCTAGTGATTATATTATTTTAGATATCTTAATCAAGTAAATATTTAAAAACTCATACAAGAAAAAAACAAATGGACCCAGACGGATCAAGTCTGTATGTGTGTATGTATGTATGTCCTATTTACAATCACCGTTTCTCTTTTATTGCTCATGTATTGATTTTCTTTAATGCCTTTATTGTATTAATTGGACCATAATGACAGTTGAAGTCTCCTATTATGTAACTTAGAGGAAGGAAAACCTTATGCTTAAAGAAGTTTGTTGAAACGTTCCCCCGTTTTTGAAATATAATGTCATCATTATGCTTCAATAAAATGGACAAAAAGAAGAAGAATATGTATTGTCTGACTCGAGAAGGTACATAAGATCAAGCATAGCTGTAGAGGAAAGAAGGGACACAACTCTATAATGATTCGTTACTAAATGATGGAACATTGTTTGGAATTATCTCCCTTTGACCGTGGCTTGGATTGGTTTTTAGTATCCAGATTAAGATACAGAGAGAAAAGGAAGAGATTATATCGTTATGGTATGAAATAACAATATATAATTGTTTGATGGGAATGATTTATGCATTTCACTTGAATCCACTTGAAGCTATTGCTTATGGTAATTCAGATACCATCAACACAAGCATGCTTATAAAAACGGTTTTGGAAAGTGAAAAAGTTTAAGGCAAATACATGTTTTGTAGAACTTTATTATCACCTATATTTTCATTTTCACCATGTTGTAATTATTCCACTTTGTACTCTCGTTGAATACAGCAGCACATACAGCACTTTGTGGATATTACACGCGGCTGAGGAGGGGACAAATTATGTGGAGGCTAATGATAAAGCAACATGAATAGGGAATATCTCTACTCTTTGCTTGATCCAGTATATTTCGTCAATAATAAAATATTGAAAAATGTGCGTCACTGCCACAAATGACATAAACAGTTTCTTTTTTAGCAATGAAGTAAATTAGAATTCTGATGCTGATTTATATGTATGAGGGCACATTGTCCCAAGAGAAAAGTTTAACTTTTCTCACTACCATGACGTGAATAAAATAACCAGTTCATTGTCATTAGAAGGAGAAGTGTGTTTTTTACATATTGTATGAACTGTCCCGCATTCGACATTTAGCTGGATATCATCGGATTTTATTAGTAGTATACAATTGGCAGATTTTCGGCAACTTTAGAGGTTTGGATCCACTTTTTCCCTTTTTAAGTCATTTTTAAGACACAACCAGTCGGACATACTATTTTAAAGTACTATTCATAAATAAGTGGGATACCTAGGCCACTTGACTTCAAAGTTCTATAAAAAGAACTCCTCCATCCTATTCTCCAATTTTCTATGGATAACGATAAAATTGTACGATTCCTGGGCCAGTTAACCTCTGGCAAGTTCTGGGCTACTTGACCTTTGATCTTTACCCTTAACCTTTCATCTTTACTCTAGGCCACTTTTCCGTACTACTTGACCATTGACCTTTAACCCTCTAACCTCTGACCCTTATCAAGGGGCCACTAAAATTTAAAAGTGGGCCAGCCAGAACAATGGTCCTCAAAACAACTGGTCCACTGATCTTTAAAACCCTATGATTCCGTACACTCAACCTCTGGAATACGTTCTGGGCCAATTGTCTTAAAATAACCTGCACCACGGGCCTAAGCCACCGATATTTAAATTAGTTTTTGTAACAACAGAGCCGCCCACGCATAGAAAATGTATAAAAATCCGATGACTATCCCCACGCCGTCCCCAGTTTCAGTTATATTAACTATGCAGTTAATCGAGAAAACTATGAAGCTTTTTTATACAAATGAATCATTAAACCCAGATTTAAAAACTGACAAGCAGCGAACTTACCCTTTTCTTTCAATTCAGTTTAACACGTATACTATATTAACGCGGGCCATATAACTTATTTTAGTAAATGAAATTAAAGAGATACAACTATATTACACATACAATGACTATTTTGAATGCAAGACAATAAACAGTTTCAAAAACAAAAATTACTAAATTTGATAGGTATGACCCAATGAGCACATATATGGCACCGTGTGATATCAATTAATCTGGACATTATGGTTGGCAAAATAGTAAAGGACTAACAAATGAAGGAATATTACGCCCAAATCAGATTATTAGATCATGTGCAATATTTAATATAGGATCCCAAATACAAAATAGAACAAGTATTATCAAGTTTGTTTTTACTGTTTAAGACACCGTGAAAAAGTATTTGAAAAATTAATTTTGGGTGAACAAAGTTATGATTCGGAAAAGAAGGGATTTCAGCAATATATTTGAGACCTAAACGTTAGGCTACAATATGCAGTTGCTGGTGATGGTGTATTTTATTTTACAAAGTGATATGGTAGTGCAAATTTGCAGTATGGCTGGTTATAATAATATTTTACCAAATTCACCAAATTCATTTGCACTTGTGATATGATAATGTAAATTAGCAGTATGGTTGGTTATAACAATATTTCACAAAATTCACCAAATTCATTTGTACTAGGAATAGATTCTACTGTAAATACCGACGTGGTAATACTATAATGCCAGCAGCTCCAAAACAGACTGAAACAATTCGTCATAAGACAGACAACAAATATAATAAGGTCAATATGAATTACGTAGACAAGACTACAAGTACACACAACTAATATACCTCATGATTTAAAACATATAGATCATGAAACAAACAGACTAGCACTTTGTATTATGTCTGTGATTGCAGACGCAAGTTACTATTTGAAATAAATTAACAGATTAACAGATTATCTAGCTAGTTAATATATTAGGTAATACACTAGATAATCTCTAATCTGTCATCCGTTATGTTGCTACAAATAAACATTTTAATGCAATTGCAGAGAAGAAACTAATTCATGAAATAATGAACAAAATGGCATTATAAGTTAGTTAAGAAATAACATTTCCATCCGATGTTAAAAACCAGGTTATTACACTCAATGATACCAGACAATGCTGCTGGTTTATTTTATAGCTAAGTTAAAAAAATACTCATCAATACTTTTCAAAAGTTGTTTGAATTTATTAGTGAATGAATAAGGGCTACCACCAATACCCCCACCATCACCTCTTCCTCCGCCGCCAGTACTGCCGCAACCCATTGTTAATACATTAAGAAAAAATGTTACTGTTATGCCTAGAGTTGCTGTTATCATATCAAAAGCTGCACAAATAGTAGCAATTGTTAGATCTTTTTCTTTGAACAGCCATTTTAACCTGTCACGTAATGGTAAATTGTATATAACTTTGAGATTTATTAACTTGATAATTTCTCCGAAGTTATTTTCCATATCTGTTACAGCTAGATGTGCTCCTGTGATTTCATTTGTTTTCAAAAGTTCTTCCAACTATCTGTTTTGATAGATCTTTTTCTTTAGCAATGTCATTGTGTATCTATTCTCCTTTTAAGTCAAACATATCAGGGTCTATTTTCACTGATTTATTGTTGAAATAACTACTTTTCCTGCAGATGCATTGGTAAATAATCTAAGACTTTCTTCATGTGTGGTAGCGTGTGCTTCTCTTACTTGCTCGTCGTTTGTATTAATAACTTTCATTTCTGTTTGCTTAGGAACTGTTGCAAAATTGTAGGCTTGTCTTTGTCTGGTGGATACCAGATATGTCCCTCTTGTGTCCAACGTAAATAAACGCAAACAAGCATTTCAACATGTTTGTTTAACTTTAAGCCAGGTGAGTAGAATTTACCTGAATAGAAAATTGAATACAAGGGCATATATTTCTTTGTAATACAAGTTTTGCTCAGAAATATATAAATGAGGTTTGATTTGATCAAAATATTGTTCATCTGTCGCTAATTCATGTTTGTAAAATTATTTGCATGCATTACCCATTAATCTTTCAACTAAATGTTTAGTGGATCAACAGGGAACCAGTGATAAAGTAACTACATTATTAATTGTTGAACAGTAGGCAATTTTATCAAGAATGTTTACTTTTTGTGTTGTGAAATATATACTAGTATAATTTATTTTAGTAAGAAATTAAAAAGAATCATCGTCAGGGTGTTCTTTAGTCACGTGTCAACCTTTCGCCATTTTACACTATTTAAATGAATACAAATCAATATGAATAATAACTTATAATTTAAATAAGATATTGGCAAACGGGACGGGATGTCAGGGCATTATTCGCTTGGACTGCTTGGCGGCTATACGGGTACTATAAATGAAGACGGAATAACAGAGGCCTACAAAAATAAAATAAAAATGAGCATAGTAAATGAAACATACAAGGAAATAACTGGTAAACATGTAACCAATATAGGCTGGATAAAATGGATTTAAACCAAAATCAAGGGAGCATACAATTATTATGTAAATGCTAGATCATCTAGAATATGAATGTTATTATCAATTGCAATAAAGCTATGAATAGCATCATTCATAAGTAAATTTATTCCAGTTGACACCTTAAACAAATTACCGAAAGAGTTAAACGAATACTACTTAAAAACAAACAAAATTAGGTACTTTAGTAGGTTTTTCTCGCTTAGGTTTAGTGACCAATTTTAGCAATGAGTGTTAGTTTTGATAACTTTGAAGCACATTCATTTTAAAACCGAAAGCGATCAAGCAAACAAGTTCTAGGTAGAAGAATGTATTTACGTTAGGATGTCAGTAACCGCAAATAATATAGTGTATTACAGAATAACTGTTTAGAAAAACTTAAATTTCAATGCAAAATAAATGGAAGGTAGAGAGAGATACGAGGAAGTCCATGTAAGTAAAAGCGAAGACGATTTAAGGGTTAATAAATCACCAGAGAAAATAACTTCACAAAAGATAAAAGATCATTGTAAAGTTGAACATGGTAAGCAGCTTGAAAAACAATCACATTAATTTTACAAATAAATTTGCTATCTGCGATAAATAAAAAACAGAAATATCTTTATATTGCCCAATTCATTTTTAGTTTGAAATTCATAGAGAAAGATGACAAGATGATCTGATAGAAAAATCTGAGGCAGCAAATAAATGTTTTTTACTAAAACGTGTTGACGCCTAATATGTAAGACGTTTGAGAATACTAATTCGAAACATATAGATATATGGAGAGAAGAAGTTAATGATAAATTAACAACTGTGGATCAGAGTCTCACAGAAACAATCTATTAAACTCTCAGATATGCGAAAGCAAATAGATGATAGCCAGATACACATATAAATTGTTTAAGATAAATTTACCGAAAGATTAAGAAATACATCAACTGCTTTTCAAGTGTTACAAACTGTTAGTTTGGGTAATCATACATAACACCAGTAAAAAACATGCAGCAGTATTTGCAACCAATTAAACCAACGATAACTGCTGAAATATCAGCCTTAGGGAGAGAGACGTGGAGGAAATAAAGAATTATATAGGGAATTACATTACTATCACAACTTTATCAATTGCATAAAGAATTAAACGATTAGAAGAAAGATAATGAGGAAGATATTAAAAAGTTGCTGACTTTAAAGCTGATATGAAAAAAAGTTGGAAGATGGAGTAACAGCTGTGAAGGATTGTCTTTCACAATTAAAATGAAAAAATGGTTTTGGCTACGTAGATAGAAAGATACAGCAATTAAAGAATACGGTTAACGCAAGCGAAAGTACTGTTAGATCTACGGAAATAACCTATGCTTTATTTATTTCAGACTTAAGCAATAAACTTTAAGATTTTAAAGAGGACTTAGTGATTCTCAAAAAGAAACTATCTGCTGGAAAAGAAAAAGTATTAACAGATATGAAAGTATAACAAGATAACGAATTTTTTAATAATATTGATGTGGTACAAAGAAGTAAGACGAATTAGATAAAAAAATATGAAAAGATTAAGAAGAGATTCAAGTGATATAGGACAAAATATAACAACAGAATCAGACGAAATGAAAAATTGAAACTTATGGAATTATTAAAAAAATGATGTAGGTTAAAAAAAAACTTTACCATTAAGTGAAAGATCTGATAGAGTTGAATAAGAAGCTGAGCAATCATTAACTAAATTATACATAGATAAGAGTATTGCAATTGATGATATCAATAAAACGTTGCTTGATCACAATACAAAGTGGACTGATCAGAATATAATATAAACTAACTCTCTGGAAGTATATTACTTTTTGATTTTTTGTTATACACCAAAAGGTGTTATTATGGTTAATACAATAAAAGAACCATATGCTAATTGTAGATTTGATAAAGGTAAAATATCAAAATTAAACGATTTTTAAAATGTATTCTCTTTTTCTAAAATACCACAAACAGTAGCTACTGCTTATGGATTTGATTATACTCCATCACGATTGGCTGAACACAAGCTACACGTTATAGAGATCAAATAAGAGCAGTATAGTAATACAATAAATAAGTCAGGCTTGTATTAAATTCATAAATTGTAAACTCAAGACTCCATATCATTAAAATTTTTATATCGTATTAATTGTAAATAATACAATGAATTCTTATGTAGTAAGTAAGAATGAAGAAGTTTTACTAAAGCATTAACGTAGCGGATCTCAACAAATAACATATTAAGGAATTAAAAGAACCAAAACCATATTAATTAGAAGAAAGTAGTATTTTATTTTCTTAGAGTACTTAAAGATGATATTGCTAATTATATAAAGTTAGATTTTAGTATTGGTAACATAAAAACATTTTACTATCATGAAATATAAGGATGTAAAAGTAAGTCAATTCAATATATCAGACAAATTAATTTCCCCCTTTCATCACTTTTTAAACAAATGACAGTAATATCACTAATTCCACGGATAATAGAGGTCCAAGTTATTTAACTTTTAAATACTCAGTGAAATATGATAACGTAAAAGAACTAGATACTTCAGGAACAAACACGAATAACAACCGAATTGTAAATCTTATAAGAACTGATTAAATTAACTGATACATTTACCAGGCAGTTTTGTACAAAGATGTAATGACGATCAAATACGAAATACCTTAGAAAATAATACTTTTAAGGATAATAATACGTGGAGAGAGCAAGCTGTTATCAAAGTTACAGCTATTAATCAGAGAACGACAGAAACAAGTACCAAGATAGATAAAACAATATTAAGGGAGAAATTAATTATATTATGGAACGAAAGATACGAACAAAAACATTAATGCAATCCAGTTGTGCATTTTATGTGGTTTTTATTTTTGATTTAATCATTTTCTTTCATATGGAAAGGAAATAGCATATGCTTAAAGCAAACTATTCTTGTACTATTAATAAAACGTTGCTGAGCTGATTGGGAATAACTCCACCCTTGTAATCGACCGGGTAGCGATATTGTGTTGAGTTATCTTTCCTGGACTGTGTCATACCAGAACGGCGTTGCAAAAATAAAGGTTTATTGTACCCACATTTCAGAGAGTTCACAGAGGGAGAGAGAGAGAGGAGGGTATGTGGTTTAACGCAATTTTCCTGCACCTGAAATATATGGCGGCTAGAATATTTGGTGGAGGAAGACCTCGAGAAGACACCTGGAATAGCCACCGAACCACAGAAAGCTACTGGAAGGCTTTCTCTTACACCCACGTTGGTCTAGCCGAGACTCGAATTCACACGGACAGAGGCGAGATGTGTGAGAGATCTGCAAAGGCGAGCGCCTTAGATCACTCCGACACCCGCTACCAATTGAGATAGAGAGAGAGACAGACAGAGAGACAGACAGAAAGAAAAGCAGACAGATATATGTTTACAATTTATGGATGATAAACACCATAAACATCTTATGGGAATGTATTTTGCATGTATAAAATGCGTACAAAAAACTATTCTTGAGATATTTTAGATATTTTTTGGACATTTGCTTAAAAGTCGGGTTTTGAAAATGATGAAGTGTAAGGAACAAACATCATTAATCATAAGAAAAGAAAAAGCATATATGTTTATATGGATTGATCATATGTACATATGCATGTTGTATGTATGTATGTATGTATGTATGTATGTATGTATGTATGTATGTATGTATGTATGTAAGCATGCTTGTGCGCATGTAGGTATGTATGTAGTTTCGCCTGAATTGTATACGCCGTTTCAGTTTCAACGCACATTGATTACTTTCTTTGCATACAAGTTTTGTAATAGTTCGATTATAACGTCATTAAGATGTGGGTTTTATGTATTTTATAATATTACTGAAACCCCTTAAATCATTAGAAATGACAAGCGTCATAACTCTGGCCACATTCTATCCAGTGGTATGCAACATTGCCTTGAGTTAATTCCCTTTGACTGTAGGAAGACAAATAGTATCCGTATTTTAGAGAGAGAAAGAGAGAAATATGTTGATGGATGTTAAACTCTTAAATAGTTTGATAGTAATTTATTTTGCATTTCGTTATATGGTTCATTAAGCTATTGCTGATCATATGTTTGATATTTTCTTTGGAATGAGGGACGCATGATACGTGAAGGTATTGTACTACTTGGACTATAGATTTTAATATTGATATATAATAACAATTTGCTATCATTAAATATAAGGATGTAAAAGTAAGCCAATTAAATATATCTGACAAATTAATTTCCCCGTTTCATCACTTTTTAAACAATTGACAGAAATAGTACTAATTCCACGTCTATTAGAGGATCAAGTGATTTAACTTTTAAATACTCAGTGAAATATGATAACGTAAAAGATCTAGATACTTCAGAACTAAACATGAGTAACAACCGAATTGTAAATTTTATTAGAACTGATGAAATTAACTAATGCATTTACTAGACAGTTTCTTTTACAAAGATGTATTGACGATCAAATACGAAAGACATTGGAGGAGAATACTTTTTTGGATAATAATACTTGGAGAGAGCAAGCTGATATCTAGCATACAGCTATTAATCGGAGCATGACATAAATAAATAACAAGACAGATGAAAACAACATTAAAGAGAAAAATAATAATATTATAGAACGAAAGATTATAACAAAAACAGAAAAAGTAAAGAGGAAATTAATAATTACATATAACAAAAGAAAACAGCAAAAGCAGAGGATCTTCCGAATCAAGCACATCATCAAGTATTTGTTAGCACTGAGTGAAATAATTGTTGTATTTATGAGAACTTTAAAATAAGACATTAAACGTTTCAAAACTCAATAGATTCTAGACATTAAATCTAATACTGACTTGCCTGGAAGTATTGTGTTTTTTTTAATTTTTGCTATACACAAAGATTTACTTTGTTTGCTGTAACACAAAAGTATATATGCATGTTGTAGTATTGCAAAGAAGATAAACTATCATATCTAAAAGTTTGTATGTTGATTTATTTAATGCTGAGATTACATAAAATAAGAAGCCAGTCCCTATGGATTTAGGTATAATCCACGACGTTTTGCTGAATACAAGTTACATGCATAAGAAATCCTAACTGTCCTTTGGATTCAAAGATTAGTATGTTATTGGAATAGAACAAGATTTGTATACTTAAAGAAAATCAAATAATCATCAAATAGCCACATCAGTTTGATGTACCGCCTGACAAAATCTTTCACTTTTTGAGGGAATGTGGTTTTTGTCACAACTTTTGATCATACATTTTAAGCATTCTATATTTGTTACCTTTATCATTTGATTTAAATACATTTTACAGAATGTAAAAAAACAAAAGACAAACATTTTTTAATATTGTATGGTCTTGTACTTTGTGTTTGCATTTATTTGGAAGGGTTTATCTTTCAAAATTTATTCCAATCTTTTTGAACATTTTTCGAACTTTACCTTTAGTTGGCACCATATAACCACTATTGTGCTACGTTGTCGTTAAACTCAACCACAGATCGTAGTGTTCGTGAACATTGCCAAGATTAGTTAATTTTAAATGTTTCGTAACATATTTTACATATTCGTAAACATCTGCGCTAATTCCTGATCAGGTTAGTTTTGAATAACATTTCTCGATTAGCGGCAGTTCAGTTTCATTATATTGTTCAAATGAATCTGTGTATCGGCATGGATAAATATCTTTTCTCAAATATTTAGAGGTCGTGATCGCTTCTCTGTCGACTTCCTCAGACTGTTTTATGGTTTATTTTTTAACTTATCATCGTTTAAATTTGTATCAAGGTGCTCTAGTAATGGACCCATAAACAGATAACTTTATTGAAATCTTAGTTATCTTTCTACTGACACCTCTTGGGGGCCATCTTTCTTGAATCTATAAACTAAACGAGATATATTTTCAAACATGATTTGGTATTATTGATATGTCTTCATCTGGCTCGTTTTCACCAAGGCTTTGATATGGAGATGAAACTTGTATCCATATACATTATGCATGAATAGGGGAATATATTTTGGATATTTATAATCTAAATTACAATATATATGTGTTGGACTTGTATATTTTTCAGTTATGTGACGATAATCTCTTATTTTGTAGTTGTCTTAGTCGGGTGAAGGGCAAAACTTGTATCGTTTCACAGATATAACATATTGGTGGAATTATAATGCTTTTTATGTTTATTAATGCATATCATTTCAGCTGGGTTATTTGACCTTATTTTTTTATAAGCAGTTTTTGCAACTGATCCTAATATTGATAACATTTAACTATCTTTTCCCATGTATATTATTAGTTCATACCCCTTGTCTTTTTTTAAGATAGAGGAAAAATCCCGCAGGTATGTGTTTTGCTGTTTTCATGACGTTTGGACAGGACGAACCTCAGACTTATTCACTAGGACTGCTTCGCTAACGCCAGTAATACAAATTATTGGCTGGATAATACATTTAAAGTCACAATAAATAAGACAAGGAGTATTTGGTTCAGTTTAGAAATTTTTACTTGTAAAGATTGAACCCGCTTTTGGCATTATATCTATTGTGCTATGTTCTTGGTTGCATAATCTTTTGTGTCCTTGCAATTTTTTTTCAGAACAAAATCAAGCACTTCTTATGAAGGTGTTTTTGTTTTATATAATATCTCTTGAGATGATAATAATCTTGATAGATCTGTATTGCACAATAACGATAATAAAGACAATTATCAGTGTCGCTTTCACATATGATTAAAATATCTGCATGTCATCTTATGGTGTTTTTCTACCGGTTCAAAGACATTCAAGGATATATTATATTCATCTTAAAATGTTTTTATATTTTGTATATGTATCGGTCATTTTTCATTAACTATTTGTGTGATCTAATAGGATTTTCTCTCTGTGGATTTATAATTGATGTTATTATATAACAAAACATATTGTCACTATTTTGTACACTAAGAGAGGTTTTTCATATTTGATCCAATCTGGTAAATAATGTATGACTTTCTGCTATTGGCCTACATGTATCAACATGTACAACTAAATAATTGATCTAATTAAAAAGACATTGCGTATTTATACCTGATTTCTGATCACATATTGTACTGAGTATACGAAACAGTTCTTTAACTTTGCTATCTATATAACTTTTATTCATGATTTGTTTTTTGCTTGTGTTCTATGATAACAATGTTGATAACGATGATGGCGTACTCCATCGTCATCTATTTTCTCCATATATTTCCTTTCTTAAGAGTTGAATCGATAACTCTAGTTGAACGTTTACTGAACCTAAATGTTTATTTGTTCTACCTACTTATGGTCATAAGTATGGTTCAACTTCAAAAACAAAATAGGTACAGATTCTGATTAGTGTCTTTTCCATCTCTAAATCTATATTCATTTAATGTGCTTTTTATGACGAGTCTTGTAGCGTTATCTTGACAATTTTTTTAGTTTCATTTACAATTCTTTTTTTTTCTCTTCTAGTTGAAAGGTGGATTAGAGGAGGCTGTAATTACCTTCTTTCAGATTTTGTTTGTTTGTTTTTTTTTTGTATCAAGCAAATTATGTACCTTTTACATAGTATTATATTCTTTCAATTAAACTAACTATAAAATAGTTAGTCGCTTTTGGGGATTTTTTAATTATAAAATTAGTTTAAAGTTCACCTTGTATGATAGAACATTGAATATCTCTTTTTAGCTTTTCCATATTCACAAGTTTGGCTTGGTTGTATTCTCTGAATTTCTTACCTTCGCCAGTATAATACCATTGAGAGATTTTAAAATTATATTTGCACAAATTTTACATCGTGTGTAGTGAGTATTTCGACCTTCCACTTCACCAATAAACTTAATTTCATAACACGCATTAATTTGAATTGGTTCCATATATATTTGCATATACCTACTACAATGTTTTTGACGTCAGGTACACTTCGCTGACACATTTTCTTCCAGCTCACAACTAATAAAAGATTCGAAATACCTTTTTCACTTTACCAGCACTTATATTGTTCTCATTCTTTCTTTTACTTTTTGAAATATTCTCAGCCTTGACGGCATCAACTTGCTTGTCATATAGAGATAACTTCTCTCCGTAATCTATTCCATCAGTAAACCCACCCCAAACCCCCCGTTTATTCTTCTAATGTCATACTGCATGATATCTAAACTTACTTCACTGATTATAAAAATCTCTTCTGTGAAATTAGGAAGATAACCTTTATGAAAAGTAGACTTGCTATTTAAGATACTGACTTTCTCACCTATTTTATATTTGGGCGATCCATTGGCATCTGTTGTAAGATAACCAAATTATTTTGTCCATACTTTAGATCTATTTTCTTCCGTGCTTGCTCAAATTGGTGACATGTCTGTAGATCGATGGTATGATTTATTGGATCCATGAATAAGGTTTTGTAATGTATTTACCAACTTTTTGTTTTCTTTTTGAGTTATATATTCCAGTTTTAAGAGTTCGGTTAAATTTCTATACCACAGACGCTTTTTTGTCTGAGTATGTGGGAAAATGCTAAATAGTTTCTTTTTTTATAATAATTCCTTGATTGTTACGCTATAACATTAATTTCCTTCATCGAACCATATCTTTTCGGTCATCTCTATCCAAATATTTCTTTCTTATAATTGATACAATTGCCAAAAGAAAACATATATTGTCACTATTTCATATATTGTCACTGTGTCATCCCCCTTTTTTCTTTTTGCTTTCTTAGCCCTGCTTGTAAATCAACTATATCTGCTTATAACTGACCATACTAACATAAACCCTTTATTTAATTAGCCCATTCCTAAAGCAATCCCAATTTTAGGATCGAAGGATATATCCTTAAAAACTGTTCTTGTTACTGTATCTCCTTGCATTATATAGGGTTTATTACTATTACTCTAAAATGAATTGTTAATCACGAGGGTGTCTCATCGATCGGACTATTTACACCTGTTGCATTAAGAACTTTGACTTATTAACGAGAGCGAGCAAAGTAGTCCACGAGAAGCCAGTCCTGACATCCCATTCATATGAACGTGATTTATCAATATATACTAAAATACATGTATACTAGAATGCTTCGATGAGAATATGTATAATGCACACCTTGATGTATTCGAATATAGTACATATTCCTTTATTCCTTTATAGGTGATAATTAAACTGTATAAATATTTGAAGATATTTAATCTCTTGAATAGTAGGGTATAAAACACTACATGGCTTCATCTCTGAGTGATGAAGTCAAACCAATAAGAACTTTTCAATGGACCTTTATATTTTAGTTTAGTACGGAGGGACGGGACTGAGGCTCTAAGCCGTTGGGACTGCTTCTCTTTAGATATTATAAATAAAACGGTATTTATCTAAGCTTGCTAACAGATGGGAACTGTATTGAATCCTCATATAGACTAGAACTAATCATAATAACTGAGTTACATGGACCAACCGTTCTAAATGTGACACTTGTAAACGAAAGGATTAGGGTTCTAACTTAGGCTTTAGCTTAGAATATTGTGCATATATAATTAAGTATCATTTTACTGCTTAACGTTAGCCGTATAAAAGGCAGATAAAATATACCTCCGCAAAAATAGAACTTCGAAATAAAAATATAAAGAAAAATAAAATAAAACAGGCAGTACGGTTGGCATTGTGCAATTTATAAAAATCCAGTTTATTATGCATTACATAATATTGGCTGAATACATACTGGCTTTATATCATATACTTTTTGGGTGGCTCCGTTATTATTCCAGCTATGCTGGCGACTGCTGAGCTGGATTGTTCTCATAAAACATTTGACGAACACTAAGCCATGAAGTACGATCCTAAACATTTGATGAACACTGAGCTACAAGTTACGCTCATACAATTTTGGGGGTTAGCGAGGCATGAGTTACGTTCATACAATTTGATGACCATTAAGCCAGGTTTCTCTCTTCAAAACTGTGTTGATCATTGAGGTTTTTTTACTTTTGTTTCAATATATGTTTTATTTATATAACCCTTTTGCTGTTTTTTAAAGTGTTACATAAACAGGACAGGTCAAATATTAACATGTAAAGCAACCATAAACACATGAAAAGACCTAGGTTTACAAGTTATGATTAAAACTCTACTATGTACACAATATACATAGACGTAAAATGTAAAAACTTAAATATCTTGGAAACAGTAGCCAATCAGTTTTTTTAATTGTCATATTTAAATTCAGCACATCAAAATCCCTAATAAATAGCACATTTTATATCTGAAGCAGACGACTGCGAAAAAATTCTAGACCAGTGTATAATTAAAACCTCAGTTGACTTTTTGTTACTGTAATACAATCTGATTCTAAAGTATTATTCACATGGACTACAAAATGTTATGCTTTACAATCCATCTTATGAGATAAATGTAGAAAATTATGTTGTTGGTTTTTACCAAATAAAATTAACAAAGTTAACAACAATTATTCCTGATCGAGGTCAATCAATTGCTCTATATGTAGCAAGAATTCATAAAAATATTGCTTCCTTCAAAAAAATAAAATGTAAACATATGGTTACCATCAAAATAAAATTTGGTGAATTAGACGATGTTAAATTAGAAATTTAAAACGAAATACAAACATTGCAAAACAACCATCATATTTGTGCACGATGCGACGCACATATGAGAATGATTATAACGGCTATAGTAGTTACTATTCTGAGAAAGAAAGAGTTGGTGACAATTATAGGACATGCAATTATATAGCTTTTGATAAAGCAAACAAACAAACAAATATATTATAGTATTTGTATGATAGTCTACCTGCAACGTTGGGGATTTCATATTCAATATGCTAAAAAGTGGTCTTTATACTATTGTGTCAAATATTATTTCTTGCGAAAATGTATAATTCAACATCTATTACATTTTACTATCGTATGCAAAATGTTTCTCGTTCTGTTTCGGTGTTAAATAGAACAAACAACCATCAATGTACATGGTCTGGTTTTGTTGATGATGATACACACATACGAACTGGAGCAAGTGGGCTAGTTGATGAGACGTATATAAATGGTGATGCAGCACCATCAATACAAATCTTTGGTTGTCAAATTTGATATAACATAATAATGTAAATGATTAACCTAGTATAGATAATACCTGAGATGCACGATTATTTAACAAGATTATGCTCAGCTTACAGAAAAATGTATAAGTATTGTAATAAAAGTAAAGCAAATATGTTAACATGACCATCAATTGGAGTATGTGCTAGTTTGGGTGTAATACCGAGCGTACCTATATTTTTAATTATAAAAGCGGCCACATCCGTCATATCATCTGGAATTAATAGCAGACTAAAGTTGGATGAGAAAAATCAAAACCTAAGTTTAATCAGATGTATATGAAACAATTAGTTACATATGTAAAGTCAAATTATAATTCTGGAAGTAACTAAACATGTTTTTGATAAGACCTAAGAATTTCAAACCACAGAAAATTATGTAGGACCATTAAACGTTATAAACTAAATGGTTACCAAGAATAAAAAATAAGCGTTATGGAGTTTTCATTTCCCCCCAAAAAATTGGTTCGGATATATTAAGTATAATAATAATTCTACATCACCACATTCCCTCTACTTTTATGAAATTGTCATTATCTATAATCATTCTACATTACCTCATTCCCTCTACTTTTATGAAATTGTCATTACTTATAATCATCATCCCCATTACTTCTGTGATAATTGATTTATTTATCATTTTTGGTTTTGAGAATTATTATCCCCTAAACATTATTCTAACATTCAGATGGATATTACAACCAAGAACACTGCGACCTTATTTGATCATCCGATTCCGTTGTCAACTGCAAATTCCCAAGTTACGACAACAACAAAAAATGTCGAAATGTTTCCGCAAAAAAACAAAGAAAAACAACAGCATTAAAAATTATAAAAAAATTATAAGTCTGCCTTTGATTGTAATTTTCCGCCCTGTCGCAGTTGGGCCTAACGTGTTCTGCATGGTGTTATAGCTGATTGTTCAATGTATGATGTGTACAAGGTTTTCCGCCCTGTCGCAGTTGGGCCTAACGTGTTCTGCATGGTGTTATAGCTGATTGTTCATTGTATGATGTATACAAGGTTTTTTAAATTATTTTTATCATTTGCCCATTCATCAGGAATTTATATAGATCTATACCTTAATTAAGATAATGTTTACACATAACAGTCCACTGTTAAAGGTCATGCTTTCGTCTCAAAGACAAAATAAAGATTAAGCTATATCGTCTTCAAATACTATAAAGCGGTATGAGTTAACCCTCAAAATGACTTCAAACTCAATATGCATTCAGAATCACTTCAGAATGAAGAATGTTTAGGTCACTCTTGGAGGTGAATATCGGTAATAATTTTTGTACATGGTGAGAACTTGGAGTTGAACACATCAAATATTATTCTAGCAGGAATTGACCAAGTCAATACAATCATAGACTTCAACTTCCTTCCAAACATTTTGGAGAGAGAGAGAGAGAGAGAGAGAGAGTAGTTAAGGATATGCCAACTTTGAATATCTTTATTTTCTTTCAAATATTAAATGAAAATATGTGCGTTAATAGCACTTTGAGAAACTAGATTTTTAATATTAAAGCATGTAGATTTATAAGAAACTCTGTACATATATATGCCTACAAATTATTATTTGTTCACAGGACTGAGTTTTACATGCACATAAATGTTGTTAATATTCTTCACATAAAGCGAGATGAGCTGTGTATTTTTGTAATTACTGTGTAAAACACATTACTACAGTTTATGATGCCAGATTTACTCTCCATTTTTGTTTGCTCAGCGGATGAGACGGAAAATCTATCTGAAAAAAGAGTGACTTATTTTTTGCAACTTTACCTATATGAATTGTGTCTACAATTGATTGAAGAGTATTGATTCAGTAAAAGAGCACCAATATATTGCCTATTTTCTTTTTCTTTGGATTTTTGTCTGTGTTCTAAACGCACATGGAACATCTGCATATTTACTTACAAAAGCATTCAATATTCGAAAAGAAAGAGGGTGCAAGTTTGCTAAACAAATGTCAGAAAAAACACTATGAATGTACTTAAAGTATGGCACGATCTTTTCCTTATCTATACAAAAAGTATAGAAAGGTTGTATAGTACAAGTAAACTTTACACGTGGCCTTGTTCAAATACAAATAGATAGGTTTCCAAACCAAAGACAACGACTGGATAAAAAAAGACAACAAAATAATATAAATTATTAAACAGAACTAAAGTCACATGTCACAGTTACAATCAATGTTCACATATCACGGTTACAATCAATATTCACATGTCACGGTTACAATCAATGTTCACATATCACGGTTACAATCAATGTTCACATGTCACGGTTACAATCAATGTTCACATGTCACTGTTACAATCAATGTTCGCATGTCACGGTAACAATCAATGTTCACATGTCACGGTTATCATTAATGTTCACATGTCACGGTTACAATCAATATAGTTCCTTGAAGAAGGTTATATTCAGTTATAGTTTTTCTGCAGAAGTTTAAGATCAGTATAGTTTATCTGCAGAAGGTTAAAATCAGTCTAGATTGTAAACAAAGTTTCTAGACATTTACCCAAGCTATAAAATGTACAGATATGTCAAATAACGACACAATAATGTGTACTACATGCTAATATGATGCACTTAAAAGAGTATAATGCTCGTAGAAGATACGATTACGTAATAGATCTGTATTTTTTGAAGCATTAACACATAAAATAAATGTAATTTCAGTTTTGATTTGATTTATAAGACGTTGACATTTCAGAACATTAACCGATAAAAATGCTCATGATATCCATCGCTGTAACAAGGAACTAAACAGACACATTCGTGAACATGCTGTTTTAAGGGAAATACAATAATTCTAGACAACAAAGCAAGTGCTGGGGGGATCTCAGTCAGTTTTATTACTTCAATTGACAAAATTGTTTGGCTGACACTGGCCGAATTCCAGAATGTTGGACAGTTGGATACAGCACTCTTGGAAACAATCCAATGTTATATATGTGAAGCTCGAGTTATTTTTCAAATAGCAAATCTGTATGTTTCTGAGAACGTTTATATTATAGCAGTATGAATAGGTACATTAAACTGTGTTGCTGAACAAGAATAAGGGGAAGTCTTTAATAATTGTTTAAATCTAGTATCCATCTAGATCAGTTATGTTTCAAAATCCATTCTAGAGGCTACCTTGACAACTTCCCACTTAATTTACTACTTCCAGAAGTACTTTCCTATCTAGACGTCCTTACTTCCGGAAGTAACAAAGAAGTCCCCAAATTAGCCCATAACAAATTATATATATATATATATATATATATATATATATATATATATATATATATATATATATATATATATATATATTCATCATCATCATCCATATATGGTATTCTCTTTATATTACACTCGTTACAGTTAGGATGACAGCTTGTATATTCATCATAAGAAGTCTTAGCATATTCGTCAGTTTCAGTTGATGATGATGTTAATGAACTACCCTTATATAATAGTTCAACGAGGCTACCATAGTATCGTCATAGTCATCAAAGTCAGCATCATTACAGTCAAGATCAAGATCATTAGAGTCAAAATCAAGATCATTAGAGTCAAGATCAAGATCATTAGAGTCAACATCAAGATCATTAGAGTCAACATCAAGATCATTAGAGTCAAGATCAAGATCATTACAGTCAAGATCAATATCATTACAGTCAACATCATATCATTACAGTCAAGATCAATATCATAAGAGTCAAGATCAATATCATTAGAGTCAAGATCAATATCATTAGAGTCAATATTAATATCATTAGAGTCAACATCAATATCATTAGAGTCAAGATCAATATCATTAGAGTCAACATCAAGATCATTAGAGTCAACATCAATATCATTAGAGTCAATATCAATATCATTAGAGTCAACATCAAGATTGTTAGAGTCAACATCAAGATCATTAGAGTCAACAGCATTAGAGCAAACATCATTAGAGTGAGCCGAGCTAGTAGATTTAGATTTAATATTTTGATTAGGATCTCTTCTTATGTCTTTTGTTGGCAATACTTCGTTTCGGAATACTTCGCAGGTATTTGTAATACATTTGATCGTACTGTTGTAATTTTGTTCGGAGGTTTGTTAATTGCATCTTGCTCCAATAATGCCCGGCTTTAACAAAATTGTCGAACGTTCTAAGTAAGTCCTGTCCAATGATGAGTCCACTAACATTATGTTGAAGTGTTGATTTTACGAGTTGAATAATCATTTTGTATATGAGCTAAAAGCAGGTTATCTCTTCTTTCTAGCGCAGGTAGTAAAATCTAAAGATAACTGTTACAGGCACCCCCCCCCCCTGTCAGGCAAACCATGAAGTATGGAACCTGAATCACTCAAACTAAATTTAGAAAAACAAAATGATTCATCAAGTTGACTCTGAACCTTTCATCGGACACATTTTGGAAATGTAAAGTGTCTATTTTCAAGCCAAACAAACAAAACAAAAAGTTTATTTGTCACATTGACTCTGCAAAGTTGCCTTTTAACTCACAATGGTGTTTGGTGACATTCACTGGGAAAGGTTAAGTTAAATAAACACAAAAAACAATACGTCACCTGATAAAGTATCAATCTGAAGAAACAAATGGCAACATGGTATCATAATCCAGTTAGTAATAATAAGTAATTCATACGTGTTATACCTCAAGAAGGAAGATACTTGAAATTAGGTATAGAAATGCTGTATACTGAACCAACTTATAACAATTCTAAGTCACAAAGTCACATAACTTATACATGTGAAAATGTAGCCAGGGTATCTATATGTACCATAATACAGTCTGTAAAATGTGAAATAGTTTTTTGTGGAATCATCTTGAAACTGTTTTAAGACCGACTGGAAAGTTCTAAATCACAACGTTAATAACGTTCTTAAAAATAGCGATATGCAATTAAATTTCTCATCAGACTAATTAGATTTATAAACATATGACCTACCTAAAGTGTATAAAATTTCATGACTCTAAGTGAAATAGTTTTATTTATTTATTTTCTTCTTTTTGTGTGTGTGTGTGTGTGTGTGTGTATGTGATCACGCTGAAACTCAAATTTCGAAGTCACATATGGACGTAACTTCCTATTAAATAGTTGTTGTTGTGGGTTTAACGCCATTTTTCAGCACATGATATGCTATACATGGCGGCCAGTATAACTGGTGGAGGAAGAACCTGGTAAAGTACATGGCTGTAACTTAAATAGTGCTTAGCACTGAGGTAAAACCCTTTATGTCTGTCAAAGACCTGCTGATGCGTGGACGTACTGACGAAAAGTAGGTAAACAATATGCCCCCTTCTAGTATCGCATTGGGAGCTAAAATATATATCCGTGACAACTGAGATAAATTATGCTTATAATACAAATTAGAGTACATTTTGACACTCCATCTGATTCTGTGTTTAATGATGTCTAAGGTGAGGAGTGTTGCTGTTGCATATGGTTAAGTTTTAAGATAGACGAATATATATATATATATATATATATATATATATATATATATATATAGACAGATAGATAGAGAGATAGATAGAGAGACATATGGATACACTGAAATATAGAGAGGCATTTTATAAGAAAAACAATAGGTATAGTATACTCTAGCTTTATTATATTTTACTAATATGCCCGTGTTCCGTTGAAAATAATATATAAATGTATGATCGGGCATGAAATTTATAACATATACATAGTCTTATGGGATAACATGAAATATAAGATGCATCAAATTCAAATTTCAGGGAAGACATACATTCAGCTACAAAACTTATGGAAAAGATGGAAACGTTTTCATTCGCCGGCTTACCCTAGGCGGTCTCTCTTTTCAGTTCGTCGCATGAGTGTGCAGAACTGTGAATCAAATCATATTAATTGTCTTGCTCGCCATTTTCGACAATGTCGTGACTCAAGAGGGAAGCTTAGAAGACCAAAGACCTATATATATAGATTACACGACAGATTTCTAGAAAATTAAAATAAAACAATATGCACGCTTTTATTCCGAAAAGTGGATACGTGGCCAACAAAACAGTGTCTTTTAACATTATCAAGCATTGCGAGAATTCAAACAATGGAAATGGTTCTTTCAATCACAGAGACTCATAGTTGAAAAGAGTAACTCAGCTAAAAACTTTGAAAATGACAAAGATGGACAAAATATAGCTTTTAAAAATAAAGCAATAGTACCACCCACATTTTGGAATTCCAGTGAATGTGCATATAATTATTTGTTCAACTACATGGACAAAATGTTTGCTTGGGCTTGCATATTCTCATATTTGTAGCTTATTTTTTCGTTGACATTAGATGACCTAAAAAATGTGCATCGGTTGGTTTGCAACTTTCTATTCGCCGTTATTTTACTATGTGTATGCTATATAATATCAAAGAAAAACTTTAATAATAATAATAATAATAATAATAATAATAATAAAGGCGTAGTTTAGTAGTTGGGATGGTGAGCATTGGACCCAAAGGTTCATGATTAGGTCGCTATTAGCGCCATTGTGAAAGATTCACTTTGCCACTGTGTAAACCATCTGATCGGAGTGAAAGGTGTTCACTCAAACGTTAAGGAAGATACACAACGGACAAACCCAAAAACCTGTGTCCACAGGCTAAAGCTATTAACTTATAAGTCAAAGAAAGGTAATTCCTACAAAAATGACATTCATTAAGTTATATGATCACCCATACATTATCTCACATTTGTTGCGGAAGTAATATTAAAGGTCGAGGTTCGAGGCGACTACGTATGCTGAATTGATGGAGTTTGTTTGAAAACTGAATATTAATTAAGGTATTGCAGGGTTGGATTACAAAGATCCGAGAAACAGCAGAAAATGAACAAAGCCTACTTCAAGTGACAGAGGTAAGTACTTTATGCGACCATCATATAACAACTTCCACAAACTAGTACTGTACATGTATATACAGCTTTTTAACCTCAAAACATTTGAGCCATTTCGCAATGTTTATTTTATATATATTTGTAATATTAATATTATTCTTAGTAGTAGTAGTAGTTGTAGTAGTAGTAGTAGTAAGAACGTTTTCTTATATTAAAATTTAAATTTAAGAAACAGATTGATAAAAAGAGGAAAAGCCCATATACAATTCTTTGAGATACTTTTCGTTAAGCACAAATTATTAAAACACGTGTTTTTCCTAGTAAATGCAAACATCTATAAGGATTGTAGACGTAGATTTACAGACATGAAGCTATAACCACTTTATCTTCTTCAGTAAGTCAAACCCGCACAAGCACCAAGATTTCTTAAAGTTATGTGGTTTATTTATTATTGTATTCTGTCAGACTTAGTCATTGTAAGTGGGAGTAATATTGTTGGTATTTCCAAATGTACTTTCGAGTAAAAAGAGCTCTAAATATTTTTATTTTTCTGGTTGAATTCTTCGAATGCTTTATAATTTTACCAGCCATGTTTTCCTCTATCATGTTTGTGTTGTTCGCAATGAAAGTGTATACATTTTATTTACGGTAAGTATCTTGTCTTGTTAATTATTATGAACTCTGATTAAGTCAAGACATTTTCCGAAAATGAGAGCACTCGTACAAAATTATACTTAATCAACTATGGCGCAAATAACTATAACGCAGACTGAATAAACTAAAACATATCAGTATGATTATCATGTTCAGATTTTAAAACTCTTTGGATGAAGTATATAAGAGTGACAGCAGATCAGGTTAAGGAGAAGCATTTGGAATATATCAGCTATCTTTTTGTTTGGCAGTGAACGTTCCTTCCTAGCAGTGGGAATTCAAAGAAATTATGTTATGCTAATGAATGTAATCAACGACAATAAACGTTACTGTTGTTCTTGAAAAACTCTTACCATTTTAATAATAATAATAATAATAATAATAATGATAATAATATTAATAATAATAATAATAATAATAATAATAATAATAATAATAATAATAATAAGTAAATACCTCGTTTTCATTTAATATTGAAAAGGATTGGAAGTTTCACCTGATCAGCATCGGATATTTTATCTTTACTTATCGTGTTTATCGACAAATTTAAAATATAAATCTCTACGTGAATACTTTGAGCACTTGTTCAAATTTAACACGACAAAAATAGCTTTTTGAGACAAATAGTTGTTTCTTTGATACCAAGAGGTATACTTTTCAAAAGTTCAATTCCGAACAAAATAATCGGCAGACGCCAATGAGCAAGTTAAGTAGAATGTGTTGTCAGCAGTCAACAGTATTGTTATTCTTGTACGTGAATATACTTCTACTCGGTATGACTCCAAGTAATAAACACTACAATTGCTGAAAAGTTGTGTACACAGTTCTCTCACATCTTAGAAGTCATATAATTTCCAAAAGTTTGTTCGTCTATGGCCATATATATATATATATATATATATATATATATATATATATATATATATATATATATATATATCGCATGACTCCTTTTTAGCTAAAACTGATAAACGCATATACTATTTTACATTTTAAACATGTTTTATAACACCTAGTGATGTCACAAATGATTCCACGCCGTCATAAATTACTAATGACTTCTCATACCCTCATTTTGAGCTAGCATTTGGTCAGTGTATTTACACAAACGGACGTAATTAGTGGGAGGAAGTTATATATCAGATGACAACTTTTTACCATGTTGCAACAAAATTGGTGCGTGAACATAGCGAGGGACTATAGTGGATCACTTGTTCAGTACATTTGAATGTTTGTTCGTTCCTCAGTTTAAATTTGTATGATTTTTTCTTAATGATAAAGAATGTCGTATTTGTTTATAAAACTACAAAGCTACGAGAGGGTGAATGTAGACTGTAACAGCTTGAATACCGTTACAGAGACAAAACTAAAATTTTAAATACGAATAGAAAACTGAATTATCTTAAACTTTTTTGACCATTATTCCACTTTTCTTGACTTTTTAAACCATACTTTTGAGCTAGAATTCGGTCAGTATATTTCCACAAACGGACGTAATTAGAGGGAGAAAGTTATATGTCAGATTACCAGTTTTTTACTATTATGCAAACTGTTTGTGGGTGATCGTAGTGACGGACATTAGTGGATCACTTGTTAAATACATTTTAATATTTGGTTGTTCCGCCATTTTGAATTTTGTTTGATATTTTTTTAATGGTACAGAAACGTTGTAGTTGTTTGGAAACTACACAGCTATGATAGGGTGAATGTAGACTGTAACAGCGTGAATACCGTTACAGAAAGAAACCTCAAATTTGAAGTATGAATAGAGAATTGAATTATCTACAACTTTTGTTGACCATTATTTACTTTTCGTGACTTCTTCTACCCTCTTTTCAAGCTGGAACTTGGCCAATGTATTTACACAAACGGACGTAATTAGAGGGAGAACGGTATATGTCAGATGATCAGTTTTTACTATTTTGCAAATATTTTGGTGGGTGAACTTAGGCCGGGACTATAGCGGATCACTTGTTCAGTACATTTGAATATTTGGTGGTGATTCCATTTTGATTTTTGTATGATACGTTCTTGCTGATAAAGAAATTTCGTAGTTGTTTGAAAAACTACAAAGCTATGAGAGAGTGAATGTAGACTCTAACAGCTTGAACTCCGTTAGAGAGAGAAACCTCAAATTTGACCTACGAATAGAGAATTGAATTATCTACAACTTTTGTTGACCATTATTCCACTTTTCTTCACTTCATATACCCACTTTTCGAGCTGGAATTTGGTCAGAGGACTTACATAAACGGACGTAACTAGTTGGAGAAAGTCATATGTCAGATAACCAGTGTTTACCATGATGCAAAAATTTTGGTGCGCGAACGTAATCACGGACTCTAGTGGATCACTTTTTCTGTACATTTGAAAGTTTGGTAGTTCCGCCATTTTGAAGTTTGTTTGATATTTTCTTAATGGTAAAGAAACGTCGTAGTTGTTTGGAAAACTACAAAGCTATGAGAGGGTAAATGTAGACTGTAACAGATTGAATACCGTTACAGAGACAAACCTTAAATTTGAAATATGAAAAGAGAATTGAATTATCTATAATTTTTGTTGATAAAAAAGTTTCAATGACATGAAACCTTCCTTATAGTATTTTCCTCTGAACCCCACTTTGACAGTTTCTAGTTAGGGATCTCCTCCAAAAGTATGAAAAGTTTACAGAAAATACGTTGAGCCGATTTCGAGAATTAGTTATATGTAAATATACGAGAGCTATAAGAAAGCTCACGAGGACATTACCTGTTAAGTTCACATATCGAACAACCCCTCCTTAAACAAAAATTGACATGGACCCATCCTTCAGATTTTATCTCTTGGGATATTTACGACCCACGAAAGAAGTCTTCACGAATTTCGTCGAGAGGAATCATCGAAATAAGGGGCAGCTTATAGGTACTGAGTAAGAAATGCAGGTAAAATGTTGATCAATTATATCCATATTTTGCACTAACTTAACCCCTACTTAAAGGATTTTGATTACAACGCCTCTCGGACAGTTTCTAAAAAAGGACCTGTTCCAACAGTAGGAAAAGTAAAAAGAAAATTAGTCAAGCCGATTTCGAGAAATACGGAGCCCAATATATAGTAGGTATAACAAAGCCCACAAGGAGATTACCTCTTCAGTCCATATTTGGAGCCTACAGTTCACCCTAAAATGATTTTGACATGGATGGATCAGTGATAGTTTGTGCGTATGGATATATTTGACTTCCAAAAGAAGTATTGACGACGTCTGTCAATAGTAACATGAGAAATAGGAGGGTCTTTATGGATACCGGCAGTATTAAACCGTTACAGTCTTTGGACAGATTGTAGCCAAACTTTGGGATGCGTGAACACCTATTGATTTCAACCACTGTTTGAAAGTTCACAGTTAGGGATGTGTTCCAGCAGTAGCCAAAGTTAATAAAAAATTCGTCCTGCCGATTTGGAGAAAATTGGGGGCTAAATATGGAAGGTGGGGCGAGTATAACACGGGCCGTAAGTGGGTTAAATCTTACGTATACATTTGGGCCCTAACATTCCGTCTTTAAAAATGTTAACATGGACCCTTTTATGAGATTTTATCTCTAGGGATGTTTGCGACCGACGATAGAAGTATTGACGAATTTCGTCGAGAGGAATCATCAAAATAAGGTGCAGCTTATGGGTATCGGGTATGAAATCCAGGTACAATGTTGATCAATCCTATCAACATTTTTTACGAACTGAACTCTTACTTAGAGCATTTTGATTACAATGCCTCTCTAAAAGTTTTTAAATAGGGATCTGTTATAACAGTAGGACAAATTTAAAGAAAATTCGTCTGGCCGATTTCGAGAAATAGGAAGCTCAATGTAATCGGGTTAGGGTGAGTTTACGCAAAGTGTCACTTCTACGTAGATTTTTCGGAGAATAAAATCTTTCGAATGATTTATGAAAATACCGATGTCGCTATACTTCAATATTTTTTTTATATGTATAATAATATCTTGTTTCTATTTTTAGGTAACCGAAATGATATAATTTGGCGCATAAGATAGGGAAAATTTACACCATCTCCATGGAAAATGCTATTACTCCCAAGGATGTGCAGAAGATCATTCTGTATTTGTTTTGTTAGAATTTGTAATATTGTGTGTTGGATTGAATGGCACTGTAATATCAATAGCAGAACTTCATTATTTATATTGCATTCACAGATTTAACACTGGGGGAAATAACCCTAACCGTCATGCAATAGAAGACAGACGGAGTAATTATTGCACACATGACAAACACGTTCTCCGACAGGCGGTGCTGAGTTTCTCATATTAGATAATTGTTAGGAATCAGCAATGAATTTCTGTAATATATGGAAACTTAAGAACTCTATCAATATAAAAGTAACAATAAAAAAGGGGCCATATAAATCGTTTTTTCAGCTCAGCCTGGAAAACCTTTACATTCTATCAAAAAGTGATAAATGGTTGAGACAAGCAGCAAATAAGGGGCCAGGACACTAAAGTCATCGTGGGTGTCCCTCTCTCTCCCTCACTATCCCCCTTCTTCCACCCCGCCGCCTGCCTCCCCCCCCCAAAAAAAAGAAACAAAATTAAAAAAGGAGAGATTTCAACTCTTGTCTCTGCAGTCCTTTCACGTAGACAACCGAAGTACAACGTCTATTACACATCGAAGCAACCGGCAGAATGAAAATCTCTCCGAAACACATCATTGTTCTACCCCCATTTTAAGTCAAGTTCAGAAAGAATCGGTTGGAAAACAGGAGTATCATAAAAAGTAGTCAGAGTTAGGTGCATGCTGACACAACATGAATCTATCTTGCAGTTCAAACACGGTTGGATTCTTCCTTCGCTCTGAAAGCGCCATATATTCAAGCGAAATTATATATGAGTTGGTTGAGAGTAAGTTGTATTTTGCACCAGAGGACGCAAATTTTAATATCTATCCTTAGGTAGCAAGGGTTTACGAATAAAATATGTACTTGAGAGAAGAAAAACAATCAATGATGATACGTATATAAGTACGAATCCGAATTGGCCTAGGTCCTGAAGGAAACCACAGTTCTGTTAGCGCTAGACAGCCTTTTGTTTTGCCTAGGGTAAATATAGTAAATAGGATTGAGCTTAAGTTTAGGGTCAGGGTTACTGTTTGGGTTATGGCTGGAGTTGACCCTATCTAGCTTTAGGGTTGAAATATAAGAAATTATAGCTTTTAAATTAATAAATACATTTTTTAATGTATAAAAGAGTGAAGAACTGACGGAACATTCTATTTAGGAGAAGTCGCGATCTTACACAGAAGCATGTATTAATATAATTATTATTATGCTTATTATTATTATGATTATGATTATTATTATCTAAAAATAAACATCGATACATACATATAAATGTATACATACATCCATTTACAAAAGCATATATAAATACATACATTCAGTACTTCACTCTTTTATACATTCAAAAATGTATTTATTAATTTAAAAGCAATAATTTCTTATACAACTTATCTTCATATGTATCGTTGCATGTTGTATGTCTATATATGTACGGCGACGTGGCCATTTTGTAAAAATTCAAGCTGCGTCGCAACGCATATCTTGGAAACTAGGGATAATGTTTTCTTCCTTTCATCATATGTTACAATATTGATCAAATCCTATAAAACAGTACATACACAAAATCATTTTATCTGCGCATTCATAAGTTATTATTCTGAGAAAAATGTACTATGAGAGAAGCGAAAACCAAAGAAATTTTAGCGGCAAATATTGCCGTCAGTTTTTCAGACACCGATATGACACAATTATAAATAGCGATTTCAAATAGATCCGCTATTGTATGCGTCTCCTAACTATTATTTCCTACCATGCAATCAATATTACATTGCCATTCAATCCAGCACACAATATTTCGATTTCTAAGAAATCAAATACAGAAAGGTCTTCAGTACAACCGCTCCGAAACTCTACTTCTCCGGTTTAGGGTAGCCAAGGAAAAATTATTATTTTCATTGGAGATGGTGTCAATTTTCCCTATCTTATGCGCCAAATTATATCATTTCAGTAGCATACAAACATAAACAAATATTTACAAGATATTATTAGAGACATGACAATTCTACTGAGGCATTTCGGAAATATTTGAGCAGATGGACATAGGTATTTTTGTAGAAATTCAAGCTGCGACACATCACATGGTTTCAAAACTAGACATATTGTTTTCTTGTTTTCTTCATACATTAAAATATACATCAAGTCGTATGAAAAGGTATATACGGCAAGAGATTCTATGTAGGCATTCCATAGATTTTATTTTCTGTAAAATGCACGTAAAAGCGACAGTTTGCATGCTTTTCCTTCAAAGGCAGCAATGTCTTGAATTTTCGAGAATTGCAACATGCAGATTTAACACTCTGAATTGTTTGTTTATTGTATAAATTTTTCCCTGAGACATATCAGACAATATACACTGATGTAATTACATCATTATCAGACAATATTCACTGATGTAATTATATTATTATCAGCGGCCGAATATTCCGTTCCTATCAATCGCCATCTTGATTTTACCGCTTTCACCTAATCGATGTTTTCAGAACTCCAATTCGTTTGTTTCCGAAGAAGAAATTATTCAAATGAACACATCAAAACACGCCCACAACAAAAGACGTGACGTAGACCACATAGTCAGGATGTCAACGGTAAGGTGTTTACTTTTCAGGGAGGTTTCGTTCAGATTATTTAGGAATAAATATGTGATAGCAAGTTATCGATGATTGTATTGAACAATGGCTTATTAATTACTTCTTCTCGTGAACTATTGAATGCCAGCAATTCATTTTCATGTTACATTCTTCTACGTTTACAAGGATGATTTGCTAATATACATATAACATTTTTCATTAATGTGCATTATGTGTGTATGGTTTTTAACATTATCATTAACATGTTATAACTAGAAATAATTTCCTGGCACATGCAACAATCATCCACATCACTCGGACTTTATTGCAGTCTACGAATTCAGTATAGGCCTACAATGTAAGACGTCGACCCTAATATATATGATAGTGACGGGTCGACCAGTCTCTATCATAAATGTCAGAGTGGACGTCTTACATTGTAGGACTACGAGTGTTACCACCAGTTTCACTTCAGTTGCACTAGCTTATCAAGGGACAGGGGTATTGCAACTCATACTAGTAATTCATTAAATTTAGCCAATGGTACTAAATATCACATATCTTATAAAAGTTTTCCCACCAGCAGATAATTCACATACCCAACTCCAGTTTATTTTCAAGAAACCCTTACAAAGGTCATGGAAGTCCCTAGGGCTAAGTTTCTAATGGTCAAAGATTTGCTATGCTTTCTTATTTTTTGCATGTTTTCATACACGACACATGTTTTCGTACATCTTATAATAGTATATTTTTTATATAATTTACAACTGTCTTAATATCCAATTTCGTAATAACCCAGTAGCAGTTTTTAAAAAAATTACAGACAGTGACAAGGAGATTTTCCGGATCCCACTTTAAAGAACACACTATGTTTAATCATAACTGTTATATATCATAGTGTGAGGGAACATCTCACTGAATCTAAAGCGAACGCAGTCTCACTTACCAAGTCCCATTTCTCACAAGTAAAACGAATTCTTATACTTATATGTTTTTGGTACTATTTTACCCAAATGGCTATGCTGTACTTTACAAGTAAGTTACATATTTCAGTAAACATGTGGGTGTGAGAAAAATGGTCACTTCATTATGATTATATGCATAATTCCATACTTCAGGCAACATAATAATGGTAAAAAGGAGCCCATAACAGTTTGTTTGCCTTTCACATCAGTGCACACCGATGACCATAGAGAGAACAAAATCAAATCTAGCAGACTTTTATTTTGACAAAATATCACAGACTGGTGCTCTAACAATACCACAGGTTTGCATCAATATTATACCAGGCGTTAACACTTATTTATTTAGATTTGCAATATATACAATATAGAAATTAGTACCACTTTTTTATTTTCTTATTTCAAGTATAGTAAAATCATGTATACATATTTTCTTGTGTAGTTTTCAATTTAATTGAAACTTTTTTGTACTTACATGTGGTACTTACATGTGGCTCAGCATGGTATATCTGCATCACTTTTGATTAAAAATGTTCCCCAGAATGTGAACCATGTGTCACAACCCAAAATGCATACATTATGTACCAGTATATTGTGGCTGCAGATATAGTTTTGTTGAAAAATAATACAAAATGTATCTGAAATTGAAATTGTTCTATATTTGGCCTTTGACCATTCCCAGCGACCACATGGGAATATGGAAAAGAAACCCTCTTGCTGATAGTTACTATATGTACAAGTGGTTAATCAAGTTTGGTGAAAATGGTTTCTCTGTGGCCCCAGCATTAAAGTGCTAACATAACAAATCTGAACAGTTTTTATGTCACAATCTGTTCAGTTTTGTAATATAACAGAATCATTTCATCTTTTTGTGTATATTTTATTATATGTAAATTCACTAGTGTGGGATTCAAATGGAATTAAGCCTTATATTTGAATTATGTTCACACATGTTATAAAGGAAAACTCCCGTTGAGATAAATAATTACACTTGTACCATACAATATGTTTCAGACAGAAGAAAGTCAGAGTTAAGGTTCATCAAGTTTGTTTGAGGAGTCAGAAGAAATTAGGGAGAATAGACAGGGAAGATCTGGAAGATGGAGTGGTGCCAGGGAAGGAGATGGTAGAAGAAATACTGGTAGGAGAAGAGGAGGTGCTGCTCCTAGAGACAGAGCTGATGAAGTCCTGAACATTGTTCAGACAAGGAAAGCTTGAATGCAGGTATAAATATTTAATTTCACTGGCACATTAAAGTACAAAAATATCATGGAAAGACAAAAGAAAGTGAAAAGAATCTTATTAAACTGGATAAATGGTTTATTGCGTATAGCTCAGCATTTAGAAACATTCCACTTCCTAATTAATGGGTGAAAATTTGACTGAGGAAACTATAATTCTTTGAAAGCTGTAATTGCAGTAAAACAGTATGCATGTTTTATACAATATCACAGAAATCAAGTAACACCAAAATGAAATGCAGATGAAATACACTTATATTTAGAGTCGTGTATTTATTGTACATTATTGTTTTTGGTTAAGATACATGTGGCCAATAAACTGGGATGCCGGAGCAGGCGGTGGCTAGTGCCGGCAAGGGTTAGGGATAAATAGGGGCATAGCTTGACTATAAGCTGCGACCATACCGAGCCTACCACCTCGGTACGAGCTACAGGTATATATTGCAGCATACCCAGCAGAATCCAAATTGCTCTCATCCGTCAAGACAGATTCAGCAGAGCGGGAGACAGATGGTGCTTGGTTTTGGTTACGGTTATGGCTATGGTTAAAGCTATGGTTTGATGGGAGGGGGGTCACTTTCTCATGAGCTGCCACGAAACCGACCCTATCACCCAGGTCAGGAAGGTCGCGATCGATGCGACATATCCAGCTGCCACTGAGCTGCTACCAAATTGCTCTCGACGGTCAAGATAGCTTCTGCAGAGCGGGATATATAGGGCGGCTAGTTTGAGAGAGGGTTACGGCTAGGGTTTGACAGGTGGAGGGGGTAACTTTCCCATCACCTGCGACCATACCAAGCTTACCACCCAGGTATGGAAGGTACTGATAGATGCAGCATGCTCAACTAAATCCAAATTGCTCTTGACGATCAAGATAGCTTCAGCAGTGACAGCGATCGACGGTGCCTAGTTTGGGCAAGGGTTACTGCTAGAATTGAACTAAATCCAAATTATATATCTGCCTTTGCAGTGATAATATTTTGTTAGGTTTTTATTTATGAAACAAAACTTTTGAAAGGCAATTTTGGAACATTATAATTATTATGGACGAAAAATCAAAGTTCTGAAGGAAAATATTCATGTAGCATTTGTATCGAATAATTTCCAAGACTGTTCATACATTTTTTTCTCTCAAAGAGTCAAATTTTAGCAACCAATAGTTGTAGTTGTCACGTCACCTTTTATCATTACTGAAAGATTAAAAAAATAATGATTCTACTTCTTTCTCATTAACTGTTGTCTTGAATATGACTGACCACACACACACGCACACACACGCGCGCACACACATATATTTTTTGCAATTACAGTACAGTTGCATGCAATATCAATCGTTTGCTACATGACAACCATAATTCAATATGGACAGTAATTCACAGCACTACGTTGTATGTATACTGTTATGCATAGCATATTATGATTGATAATATGGAATGTCAACCATTAGTTTAAAGATCCCGCATGTAATGGAGCACTCAGACAAATTTAAATAAAAATTTAGGTATTAAACAGACTTTGCTGCATTATTATTAGATTAAGTATGACTTCATCGGATTGTACATGATATTAAACATTTTCAGGTGAGAAAGTGAATATAAGAGACATAATAATTGAGAGTAATAAAGTGGCAATTATGAGTGCTTTAAAGAAAATTGTTTATTCAATGATTAAGATGAATGATTTTAATTTAAAATTGTATTCCTTCTTTAAGCGTCGACAGCTGACAGAAATATGTGGATACGCAGACGTCAAGCTTGACTGATCCTTTCTTCCCAAAGATCCATTAGTTGATTATAATTTCATTTGTAAGTATTATTCTTTACAACAAATTTGATCGTATTCAACTGTTGATATTTTGACTTTAACGCATCGTGGTTGTTTCCAGCCTCATTTGACTCATAGAGAGTATATATATATATATATATATATATATATATTATAAATTCAAGAAACTATATTAATCTGGAAAAAGACATCAAGCTTCTTAGTATTTCTAACAAATAGAGAAAATTGCGGTTCGCCAACAATTAGAATACTGGTTTAGTTAATCGTTCCAGTTGAATTCATGGCAATGTATACGTTGAATTGTTTGGGTGTCAGAATGTATTTTGATTTATTGGTATTTAATCTAACCTGATATTCCAATTTCTCTCTGTAACAGTATGCATTGTAAAAATGCAATTTACATTGATCAATTACTTTAGAAGAGTCAATTGTTGATGAAATTGTGCTGATTAATCATTTACTTAAACAGTCACGATAAATGTTAATATTTTTCTCTTTCTTTAAGCGATGATTTGGCAAAAAATAGATCAAGCACTCACGACACATTTTAAAATTCTTTCATGAGTCAGTTATTGTGTCAGTTCCAAGTATTTTTTGTTATCGTTGTTTCTATGTATAGAGATGAGGATATTGCCACACATTATAATGCTTCAGTAGCTATATTTGATAGACATCTTGCTATGCATTCAGTTTCCCATCAAAGAACAATAATATATATTGTTTATTGTTTAAATCGGAAATACAGTCATTAAGTATTTTTGACGACAGGGAATACTTTTTCAACTAAATACTGAATCGTAATTAATACAATCGTAAGTAATACTGAATCGTAATTAATACAATCGTAAGTAATACTGAATCGTAATTAATACAATAGTAATTAATAAAATGTGAGCAGTTTTTAATTATAACTATTTAAACGTTTTAAAATATATATCAGTGTATTCCTTTATGAACTATAGAAATGCAATTAATATAGGTGGAAACCAAAGAAACACAGTACCTGTGGTTCTCTCAAGAGGTCTGCGTGAAAACAGCATTACTTATTTAGCAGCACGTATCTCTTAATGCATAGGACATTAGGACTGACTTTTAATGGTTGAAATAAGAGAGTAAAATTGTAAATGTTTAATGAATATATAAATGATTTCTGAAAACTAATAATTGGAAAACGTCTATAATGCAATTTTGCATGAATGTTTTTTGTTATATTTGATCAAAACATACGTTTAACAAATAAATTATTGCAAATTTAAAGTGAAACAGGGACATTATTTTTTAGTGTAAAATAGGGTAAATTATAAAGCATTTCTTCCTGAACGATCAAGAGAAATGCCTCTACATTGTGTGACTAGTTTAAGTGTGTTGTGTATACCTTTCATATGTCACATGAAAACATATATTCAACCTTTGAAAATTACGTTCTGGGCTTTCCAGATAAAGACTATGGGATTATAAGATTAAAGCAAGAGTGAAAAACATCGACACGGAGCGAGAGAGAGAGAGAGAGAGAGAACTGTAAGTTATGAACAAATTTCAGTTGTTTTTTTAACATGATAGGACCAGATCAATTTAGACTGAGCTTATGTATTCAAATTTGTATGTATCAACTTGTATGTTGGATACTAAGATCTAATTTAACCATCATCCGCCAATAGTCTTAAAAATGTATGTAAAATTAGAAAATTGTCTTGCATGGAAGAGAGCATTCAGACAAAATTAAGTGGAAACCAAATTGTCAGTATGATGTTGATGTACCATTGCTTTTTAGGTTCAAATTCATGAAATTAAAAGCGTGAATGTTTTAGAGTATGAAACATTTTGTATTGAATAATTGCAATGAATGTTCGTTCTTATTTAAACGTCGACTTGTCTCTCAAAATAGTATTTTTGTCAGTGCCATCTTCATTGGTCTATCCATGGTTTCAAGATTTCTATTGTCGGATTATTGTGTCGGGTATACACAATTTGCGGTATCTGAGGATCACGATAAAGATTGTCGTTGGTGGTTTTCTTTTCAAAACATTGTAATAGATTCTCACCCGTAATGGACCGAAACATACTATTATATATTCACTGTCCCATCATGGATATAACTTGATCGCAAAATTGGAGAAAAGGCCATTTATTATTTTGCACTAAATAGATGGTCTGTTTTTACAACATATTGAATGATAATCAATTTTTTTTTTTAAATTCCTGCAAGGGATAATGAGCTGTTTATAATTGCAAATATTCAGAATCAGTAAAACTTATTGTTTATGATTTGTCTATATATTCCTCAACTAGTGTGAATGGAATAAAGAAACTAACTTTAGTCTATGCTTTTTGGAAAGACAAGTGACTGACCATTAAAATATACCAATGAAATTAAATAAATAGTGTGAATACTTGGAAATTGTCCAGCTTGAAATACAAGCCGCTGCCTGTGACTGTTTGGTGTGAAAATTTGCAAGCGATTGCTATTTTTTCAATGCAATACATGTTCCTTTGCATTCATCCTGATCAACTTCACTTCATGTTACATGACTATATAAAATCCAGAGAGAGAGAGAGAGAGAGATGTGATTGGATAAATGATCTCCAAATGTAGCCCGAAGCCATAGAAACATAGTACAAATGGATTTTACGCGAACAATTATGCGAATGTTAGCCGTAGTTAAGTGCATAACGCAGTGGGTACCCCATTATTGAGTGTTTCAGGGTCGTCTCGGAAGAGTAAAACTCAAATCAAGGAAAGTATAGAAACCCATTCCAAAGAAAAAAAAAAAAAATGCACCAGTTAGTATTGTGAGGTTTTGTTTATATTTTGTTTAAATTGTGTGATGAAGATAGATGTTCAAAATAATTCCACAATGTATATTTACACTGAAAGCCATAAATATTTAACTTGACGTTACGAGACGCAAATATATTGATTCAGAGGATATTTTACTGAAGGTTCAAAAGAACTGCCTCTAGTTCCTTTTTAAAATTTAGTGTTAACTTGACTATGCCTTTAGCCCACGTATTTGATATATGCTTGTATGTGAATTTAAAAAAGGTTAAAGTGGGCGTTGCATGCGACGTATACTGCTATAAACAACATCTTATAATTGGATTTGAGAATGCTTGAAAGATCCCGGACACTACGAAATTGATTCGAATGAATAGAACACACCGAAAGAGTTGCAAGCATAATGACCAAACAGTCTTTGGTACAATAGTGCTTGATTGGTTATGAAATAATCAGGTTGTACATTTGAAATACTCTAAGATGATACAAATAGCGCAAAAAAGCATACTAATTTAATATTATAAGAAAACTATAATTATTTCTTAAAGTCTTTATCATACAATGACCAAGATTAATTTTTTCGTATTTCTTTACACTTTTGTTACTTGTTATGTGCACAATTTTCTAATTCACTGGTCTCGTTTTCGTATCAATCTTTAGCGCTGTCCTGTCGAAGAACGGAGATTTAGGTCTTACTACGTCTTTCAATAATCATTTCTTGTATGTATTTCATGATTCGGTTATTGTGTCGGATCTATGTATTTTTAGTTATTGATGTTTCTACATAAAGATATTTTCACATAATATGATCCTTTCTTAGTTTTAATGAAACTCTAGCCTGTTATAGATCCATTTTATAATAATGTAATTATATTTGTAATGTTTTAAAAATATAAATAGTTTATTCATATATAAACAGATATATACGTTGCACACGCACATCCACCCCCATATATATATGAGATTTATCTCCAAGAACTGACATAAAATGTATCAATACTGTTTTCACAAAATGAGATTAAAAACTTAAGTAAAACAGATTCTCTTTGTTTTCATTACAAAAAGTCCATAATGATATTTCAGAGATTTTCATTTTACATAATCTACTATTAGCATAGAGAAGTCTGTGGAGAGCTTTGTAGTGAAAACTCTGAATTCCTGTGTCCTCAATATCTGTGGAGAGCTTTGTATTGAACACTCTGAAGTCCTGTATCCTCAATATCTGTGGAGAGCTTTGTATTGAAAACACTGAAGTCCTGTATCCACAATATCTGTGGAGAGCTTTGTATTGAAAACTCTGAAGTCCTGTATCCACAATAGGAGGGTAGGGAAGTTAAAATATTGATTCGCAATCTTCGTTAGAATAGTTCTGATTTAAAATAGTGTTTCATTTAGTTTTCATTTGAACTGGAATTCTTTTTTCTCCTCATATATACCGTAGAAAATGACTTTGCAATTGTTTCCTGCTTCTTGAGAAGGTTTATATTTTCTTGTAGTCGAGATTATAATTTCATAGTATTTCTAAAAATGTTTTTGCAATTTCCTGGTTTTGCGTCAAAACTCCATAGAGTTCTACAAAAGTAATATTGATATTATATTTGTTTATAAACTCATTGTATGCAAGGCATGTCTTCTTCTTTCATTATGTCATTAATAAATATACACTCTTTTCATGCCATTTCTTCAGAAAGATTGTATCTTCATTTATCTTGATATTGTTACAGCTAGGGGTAATGTAACAAAAGAAAAGACTCAAACAAGCTTTGAAGATTTAAAATACAAATATTTAATTTCCTAAAATATTAAAATATTTCAACAAAATAACTTACAGTATAGAATATCCTTAAAAGTCCTATATTGTTCTAAAGTTCACTGATCCGAAAGTTAATCCAAATGTTCCGAATGAAGGTAGGTTCAGAATGAAACCTTTGCTGTACTGATGTGTTAATAAGAATCATTATATCCAAGTTTTATAAATTCCAAATAATCCCTGTGAATGGAATATCACAAGTTCTAGAAATGTTTCTGATAATTCCACGGAACTGTATAATTACTAAAGTTGAAGAAACATTACTAATCCAGAATGCACTGTATTAAATATATATATATATATATATATATATATATATATATATATATATATATATATATATATATATATATATATGAAGTAGAATATCCGCACACAAAAATGAACTAAATTCGCGTATGACCTCTCAGGCTGTGAAACTATGCTAGGAATGCCTAACACAACAATACATCCTATTATATATCTTCTTAATACACAAAATCGAAGTAAAAACCCATTTAATCCTTCTATAAACAACCTTCTCCAAACCAATCAGAAACAAGGTTATGTGTGACATCTCTAAAGTGCCAGTGTACCAACGTTTTTAATAGTCAATAAAGTATTTACTCATATAATCTAGGTCAGAAGTTCATCTCTCACGCGTTAAACCACGTGATACACTAATGCTACAAGCTTCAATTCTTCCCACGACCTAATGTACTGAGTCACATTGAAATACCGTATATGCGCTTTCTGCAAAACGACAGCTGTAAGACTATTATACAGAGATCATAAACCTATACCATTATTTAAAAGACAAATGATATATAATTCCGTAACAATATATATATATATATTATATCCTAATGACATTGATAATATTTGTTCAGGGGTTGTGGTGGGATAGTCATCCAATAAGACCATGCAAAAAACACATCATTTCAAACATTATTGAACTTGTGTAAAGCTGTAAAGCTTTTTTTAAAACATATGGTTCCTCCAAACGTTTCAAGTATCTCTATAACAAGAAGTTTCCATGGCGAATTTTAGAGTGGATCAATTAGATTTATATTCACATGATCTTCAATGCACGGTAAAAGGATTGAATGCGTGGCACGTTTAACTCACGATCTTGATAGTCATAAACTAGAATGTTAATTTTAATTTTGTCACCTGTTCCACTCCAAAGGAAGTTAAAAAAGACTGTTTGAATATGTTGCATTATTTCTTTTCGAGGCTCAGGAAGTACCATACAACAGTGAATGAGCATATACAAAGCTAAATATTTAATTGCTGTGATGTTTCCAACCATGGACAGGTATCTAAAGGACCAATTAGAAAGTAATTTTTTCTGTATAATTTCCCACAGTAGTATTGCTTTTGCTTCTTCAAATTTAATTCCAAGAAATGTAAAACCGCCAAAGTGATTCCAAGTAATATTTGTTTGTTGTTCTTAATTCTTCACCGCAGCCCCTTTTTGCACTAAGCATTTGACTTGGGTTTTATTAAAGTTCAGCCCCAAACCATAGCAGCAGGAGAAGCTATCTAAAATATTTAAAGCATATCGACTTATCAGGTATTCAGAGATGTTAATATTTATACCATTTATACCTGGATTGTTTTTTAGAGCAACGCTTAATACCTCTAGATCTATTATGAATAGATATAGGGAAAGGGGGTAACTCTGTCTGACCCCACGGTGTACAGGAAACAATTGAGAGCAGTGTCCATTATTTAGCACACATCTAGACATATCATGATAAAAGGTAAGGTTTAAGCCCATTTCAAGATAGATGAACAAAAACAGAAACATTCTAAAGGCTTCTCTATAAAATATCATTCTCATGAATCAAAAACTTTCATTAAGAAGAACTCAAAGTGCTGGGATGTCATCTTTCTCTGCCTTTACAATTAACTCAAAAATGAGGCCTGTCTAATCCCCGATATTCAGTTCAGAAATCCTGATTGGGTTTTACTTATTATTTGTGGTAATGCCCTCTTTATCCTGTGAGCAATAGATGATGATGCAACTTTTAAATCAACATTCAAAGGAGTGATGGGTCGCCAATTTATTAGATCAAATTTTGATTTTCCTCTTTACGGATAGAAGTGATAACTCCTAGCTTTTGTGTAACTGATAGACTAGTGTTTTCATATGCATAATTTAGGACTCTAGCCAAACAAAAGGCTACAGGCTAATCCAGAAAAATGTATAGAATTCGGCAGTAAAACCATCTAAGCCAGGTGACTTGCCCTTTTTCATGCAATTTTTAGGAACTAATAAATAGTTAACTATAAGTTCAATCTAAAATAAGATAGAAAAAAATTAATTTTCATTGCTAAATAATGTATATTTTCAATTCATACATTTTGTTTATATCTATATGGCAAAGCACTGGCTTCCTTTTGCTACTCTCTGTCGGTTTAGCAACCACGACGTGGTTCAGTTGCACCGGTTTTATTTTCAGTTCCCTTGCACATGCCATTGCTTAGGTATGCTTGTGCAGCTCAACTGGTCAGGAACAGTGTTGAAATTATGTAGTTTTTTTTTTTGAAACCATGTAGAGACTTAGTTAGCCCTATTACTTGCTAGTAATGGCCACTGACCCTGCAAATATATATTTGTTACATAATCATACGCATTAATTAGCAAAATAGACAATCTTTATCAGTGTATGTATCTGAAACATGCTGCTTACACCAAGCTGTGAAATGCCAGAGGAAGTGTTTATACATTATTAATTAGATTTACAAACACCACTGGTCAAGGTTGCAATTTTAATAACTGCGGTCAGTAAATCATCCCGGTAACATAAATCAAAATAAAGCATTCCAGATGCCGTGCTTTTGTTTGTCTTTAGTGGCGTTGTCTGAGAGTCATGTCATGAATATGCTGGAGTGACATCTACGAGTTTGTTTTCCAGTAATAGTTGCCAACACTTTAGTATATTAAATTGTTCATAAAAATAAAAAATATATATTAGATCTTACCCGGCTTTATATGAACAATATGCGTCTTTCAACTTTTCCTCTGTAATTTTGCAGACGGTGAGGAGGCTGGTTCTTCTTCATAGATGGCCAGCATCTCGCTTCTACCGAATCTTATTTTCAAACTCCAGAAAGTTAATATCATGTCTATATCCTTGTGTAAAGTAGTACTAACCCTTCTGTAACACTTTAATGGAAAGTTTATCTTCATCAGGTAAGTATTTAATTGAAATGTTAACGGGAATGCTCGCGAAAGAATATGACATATTGTCTGTATTCGCTGATGATTTCGTCATTTTAACGGGAAGCTTGGAATGCGTTGTAAAAATATCTAAAGGGTCGGGGATAATCTGATCATTTCGGATCTATGCATTATTATTGATGAATTATCCGATTTCTTTATATGTGCAAAAAGTTGTTTAAAAAAATGGATTGTCTTCATTTGGTCCGTAAACTGCCATTGATATTAATTTTTGATCATTTATAATAGCATCTAAAGTAATGTAGTTTCCCTCTGAATCCTTTATTTCGTTCAATATTTCATATTTGAATGGATTCTTGAACAATATGGCCACTCCCCTGCTGCTGTTTGAATGACAGAAAAACTTTGCTTCAAAACCCCATTCACTTCTCCAGTAAATTTCTATATTTTTCTAGAATGATTATCTATTAATAGGGTTATATAATACTTGTCCCTACTTCTTCAGAAAATATCTCTCCTTTTAATTTTGTCTGTAAATAATCCTTGAGAATTTAGGGTTCCAATAACTAAATTACTCATATATAAGAGAGTGAAATCCACAAATTACAGATATAGTTTTCAGCAGCTCAGCTAATTTGTAATTGCGAAGAAGGCTGACAATTATATAACCAAATTATTGTTTCCCTTCAAACCCATTCCTGAAAAACCAAACCTTAATGACCCCCGACTCCCCAGTATTTAAAAGTATGCCTTTTGTGGGTTGCTCTAAACATCCTGAGCCCCAAAACATTATTTTGGCAATAAGCTCAAATTTCTTTAAATAATAATCATGATAATATTACTAATAAAAGCTGTTATTCTAGTCATTATGACCATAATGTATAGGAAATTGTCTTTTGCTGTTCCAAATCGACTTGTACATTAGATAGAATATTGGAAAACTATATATTTATTTCATTAATTCAAAGGTAAAAGTTTGCGTTCGTAACACAATTGGCAGCTGGTAACTCTGGTTATCACTACTAGACCTAACCCCTTGTTAAAAAAAAAATAATATTATGTGACAGCTGAATGATATCGAGAAAAGGTTTCTCATTCTCAAACGTTAGATCATTGTAGGAGAACACTTTATCATGTAATTATATTTGTTGTACTGAAACTGGAAATGTAGTATTTAAGACTTTTTAACAAAGGATGTCTTTTTTTGTAATAGAAGATATTGAATCATAATATATTGTATCATGCCGTTTTGGATTTAGTTTACTACACTTTGTTGTCATTATTTTTCAATCAAAACTGCTTTAAACTTGTAATAACTACTATTCTACTTGTCTTTCTCTAGCAGTATGAACTGTATAAATGCAAGTATTAATCATTCATAGTATTGGAATGTTAAGTGTCTGGCATATAAAATATACCTATTAAATGATGGAAACGTAATGTACGAGAAGCATCATCGCTTTTTGATTAAATATTGTTTAATGTATTTAATGAAAACATATGCTCGAAATGAATTCACAGTTAATATAAAGAGCGAAAACATGGACTTTACAGATGCATTAAAATACACAAATATATCTGTTGACGATGCATTTTTACTGCAGGAAAAGAAAATAATTTTCCTACACCTGATTTAATATTAAGCATGAATTAGTATGTGCCTTTAACGAAATGTAGTTTCTTAAATAAATGTACCAAGAGCATAACGTTGTAATACCGGTAAATGGTATCGCGGAGGAATACTATTTGATTACAGCTTGAAAAGATAAGTAATCAAGATTAGATTTATTATGTATTCACGTTGGCAGGCAATTTTCATTGATTTGCTACGTGATAATTAAAGGCGAATGTGGACCCAGACTCACTGTTGTATCATGTTTTATGTATTCTCTGATATGCACCTGTATAGATGTGACACAGCCATTTGTGCATGCAAAATTGTACTAGCGATTGTGTTTTTTTTAAATATGAATTATTGTAGGTTCGTGTTGAGATACAGGTGTCGAACATTGCGTGGAATATCCTTAAAAAAACACACTTCAAAGATCACTAAATTAACGTTTTCTAAATTTAATTCTTTCCATAGAAACAGAATTCCGATCATATTATGCAAAAGGCGTATTTGTTAACCGTTTTGCTTTGTTGCACAATTCTCCAAATATAATGTGGTCCGACATCAAGCCTCCACGTAGTAGTTACTGAGTAAACAAGATTCGTATGCAGCAATTGACACTGTTGAAACACAGTACTTGGGTTCATACAAGAGGTTTGTGTCAAAACAGTGATACTTACTCAAAGGATGTACTTATATAGGACAAACAAGCTGATTTATTTAACGTCTGAAGTGATTGAGCAATATTGACAATGTTTTATTTATAGAAATGCTTTCATGGAATATTACACGGAACAGAATTACCATTGCAAATTCAGAATGAGTGACAGGGACATTATGTGTGAATGTAAATGTAGAGTTTTTTTTCTTTCTGAAAGGATCCCAGTGTCTTAAGTAGGTTGTTGCTTATACCTATCACAGTGTGCATTCGTCTTTATCCAATGTCCATAGGAAAAATACATTAAACCCTCGGAAATAATGCACTTGACTTTCCACATAAAGTCCCTCTTATTACAACAGTCATGGTAGAATGATAAACATCGACACCTACAAAGAGAGAGAGAGAGAGAGAGAGAGAGAGAGAGAGAGAGAGAGAGAGAGAGATAGATGAAGGGAAGAGATTGCTGACCTGGTATCACGTTACCTGATGAGTACCAGTAGGTTATGGTCACATGTCAATGATATGTTTTTACACGATAACACCAGGTGACTGTAAATTGAACTTCAATACACAACTGTGTATGTATCCACTTATAGGTCATATTAAGATTGAATTTATTCAACGTCCGTCAATAGGATTGAAAGTGTATGCAATATTAGAAAATTCACTTGCGTGGAGGAGAGAATTATGATAGAATTAAATGGAAACCAAATGTTCATTTTGCTGCTGGTGTGCTAATGCATTTTATGTTCTATGTTATCAAATAAAGGTTTGAAAAGTTTCAGTGTATGGAAAACCATTGAAAAGTAAGATAATTTATCGGGAAAGGTAAAATGTCTATAAAAACTGTTGATGAATCATTTATAGTAAACAATCAGAGCGAATGGTTCTATGTTTCGTTTCTTCTTTCAGCGTTGACTTGTCTCCAGAACTATTCGTATCTTACTTTTCAGTTCCATTGCCGTCCGTGTATCCATTTTTTAGAAATGATTTCTGTTGTCGGTTTATTGTGTCATATATATATATATATATATATATATATATATATATATATATGTGTGTGTGTGTGTGTGTGTGTGTGTAAAATTTTATCTGAGTAGCAAGATATAGATTTTTGTTGTGGTCTTCTTTGCCAAAAAGTATGATATATTCTAACCCTTAACTGAGCAAGAGAGTAAACGATGTTCATTGTCCTAACATGGAACTGCGAGATTGTAAAATTGGGCAAAAGGCTATTTATTATTTTGCATAAAGAGATGTGGTAACTTGACAGAATATTCAATGATAGTTGATTTAAAACCGTCAATAGTTGCTTTGTTGTCTCCTGCAAAGGATAATGAGCTGTTTTTAATACTAAATATTTGAAATCATTTAGAAAGATTATCATTTTTGAGTTGCCAATAAATCTATCTACTAATATAAAAGAGAGAAAGGAAATTAACTGATGACCACACTTTTTAGAAATGCAAGTGTCTGACTGTAAGATATATAAACGAAAGTAAAGAAACATTGTGCATACATGGAGGTTGTACAACTTGAACTACTCACCTCTCCCTATTACTCAGTTGTGTGAAGATTTGAAAGTGATTGCTCCCTTTTATGAATTACAGCAGTTTAATTTGCATGCATCGTGTTTATCATCAATTTACACGGCATGCCCGTGGAGAACAGTTCTGATTTAATAAAAGATCTGCAAATTTAGCTCTAAGCCATAGAAACACAGTACAAATGGGTTTTCCGAACAGTATGTTATGAAAATGTGAAGAATAGGTGAATACTGTCTGAAATTAAATACATCATTTAGTACGTACCCAGTTATTTCATGTTTTAATCTCTGCTGTGATGAGTAAAACTAAAATAGGGCAAAGTGTAGGGACGCATTCAAACAATATTCAAAGGTTATACGATTAGAGGAAAAAGTATAATAATTGAAAGTGCTAAGACAACTAAATATCATCAGTTCTTTAAAGTCTTTATTATCCAATGACCAGGATGAATTTTATTTTGTACTTTTTACATCATGTTCCTATTTAAGCACGAGCTTTTCCCAGCATTTAGTTTTCGGGTACGTTACCTTTCACTTGTCTCTTCTTCGCATGAATCCCATCGTATATTATACGTTCAGTTGTATGTATTCATTCTTAAAATAATTTCAACAGGATGGCTTTTTCGATATTTTGACTTTAAGCACGATATTGTTATTTTCAGCTTCATTCGACTCATAAATAGTATATCTCTATTGTCTCAACATGAAACTATATTTATTTGGAAATATAAGTACTAGCTTCTTAGTATTTCAGACCCGAAAGGAGAAAATTCTTGTTGACAACATATATAATGATGGTTTAGTTAATCGTGCTAGTTTCAATGCAATAAACTTGAATATCTTCCTTGTCAATTATTGTGTTAAAATATATTTTGATTAATTTGATATTTGACCTATTATGACATGTCAATTTCTCACTGCGGTGCAGATGTTGAGAATTAGTGTGCGTTTATTTGTCATACCTGGCTTACATCTATACTTTCAACGACATATTCCACAGTGAAGTTAGAACTTTTGCAGTCCCAATTCTTCCTGTCCGTAATCTTATCCGTACCTTACTACCATAATTTACGATGGGTATAGCATCGGCTGCATAGATCAAGAGCGAAATTTACAAGTCCGGTTGACCCTCGTTGTTCACCTTATCGCATCAAGAATGATCTTCAGAATCGAAGGTGAAATAAAGTCTATGAAGATATTATTACGGAACTAGCAATTTGAATTTACAGACCAGTAATAAAATCATTATTAACATATTTTGGTTGTTCTTATATACAAATAGAATAAATAAGACCTAATTAACCAGTTTGGGGTGGGTGGTGGGGTAAGGTGTTCTGGAGGGGGTATGAGCAGTTCTAATAAGAATGAAAATGTCACATTGTTATGCACTTGTTAGTTATTGATATGTGTTTAAATGCACGTTCCCATACTTTATCATTGTAGCATTCATTAAAAGTTGATTAGAAGTTTAAGCATTATTATTCTTAAAGCTCTGTGTGTGTGTGTATGCATGTATGCATGTACGTGTGTGTGTGTGTGTGTGTGTGTGTGTGTGTGTGTGTGTGTGTGTGTGTATTGGCATGGGGGTGATGCGATGGGTCACAGCTTTCCAAATACATTGTATACTGCATACGCGTCCTGGCTTCCCTAGTTCGGACACAATTGTCGTTACTCAATGCGAGCCACGCACTCAAGTAAAAATATGAAGCAGGTGAATAAGATATCCATAAAAGGACATGAATTATATGGTGAACATTTCTAATCGCTCCTAGCCGCTTTATATTTGAATGATGTAGTAGATTACCATTTAGAAAATTGTACTAATTCGTTGTTAAATTGGAAGGATTAGGATTGTATTGGTCCATGAGAAAATGAGCTTTGATTCCAAGACGACAATAGTCTTTTGTTCACGGAATGCAATATTTAGCGGTTTTTTTTGTAATATGTTTTGCTTTAGACATCGTGTAAGCTTCGGAATAATTAAAGCCCTATTATGGTAGTTGTTGATTTTAGCAATCCAACAGCATCCTTTTAATGCAATAATAATTACCAAGCTAAAACTGGGAATAAGGACAATTAACTGTTAGTTTCGGTCTCAACAATAAATTAAACATTTGAAAACGAGAATAATCTCTTTTATGAGCTATTTCATTCACTCTACGACCAACGATACCATTCCATAATTGCCAAAAAAGTATCGTAATTAAGATAATAATTCTCTTACAAAGAGGAGACCCGTTGATACTTCAAAAAGCTATTTTAGGAATAGAATGACATATATGTACACAGTGCAGTGCATATTTGTTATATTAATCATAAGTACAGTTTATTGACAGCACAAAATGAATAGTTTAAAATTACCTCCATAGGCAAGGACGAGTTTTAAAACTGGATTCTAAATATTGGATTTGTGATGGTTTTTGCAGCAATAAAGTATACATAGAAAATGTTAAAATTCAGCACATATGTTAGTTTATTCATTTTGTTTTAGAAATCAATTGGAATCCAGTTTGGAAGAAAGAAATCTTCATAACTATTTTTGGCCTCCCCGGGCGACCCGACACGCCCTGGATGTTGCTAATATATTGATATACCCCCAGCTAAAAATCCAGCCCACCAACCAAAGGAGCCGACAGTTTGAATCACGTGATCACAAGACGCCAGTACAGCAAGGTCTACTTCCGGTATGCTGTCGTTTTCAAGAAAATGAATGTTGTTGTTTAATCGTACGCTCAAAACTGTCTTGGACCATTGCAAATTGTCTGAAGCTACAACAAATGTACTCTTGGGAAATTTCCATTTCATATAGTCCATGGCTTTATAAATGTATCCCTCTGGCACTTTTACTAGTTTTATTCTGTTCTGCATCTCGTTCGTGATATCGTCAAATCGTATATCGTTAGCCGTATTTCCTTCACTATATACATTGCCGTCTTTTTTATATGGTCTCTAAATTGGTAGTGTCGCAATAACTTGTCCTGCACGTGGTAAAATATTTCCATGATTGAAGATACAAGACTATTATGAAGCTTTTGACTTTAGGGAGAGTCATCACACTTGTGTCGAATTTGCAACAACCAAAACCCTCCTCTATCAATTCGAATGAGTTGCATGCATCCCGACTGCGGAGAACGGTCACATTCTTGAGATCAAACACTTTGTATAAATAGTCATCCTTTCCAACAATAATAGTTCGGCTATTAAGAGCAGCTATACCCGTCAGTGATGCGAACTGAAACATCTGAATAAGCAGTCTGCCATTACACGTATAACAGAGGTAGTGTCAAGCTCCCATAGTATTTAGCCTTATGATGCCTAAATCCTCAACGCCGTTGCTGATGTTGCAAACCGAATTCATGACGTAGTTAACGAAGGTCAACGTCAGGATGAAAATAATCAATATAATCACATCTGAGAAAGAGAGATATTTCCAAACATATATCAATTGGTGTGATAAAGGATGTTAATTTCCGGTAGAAACCTTGTTATAATAGATTCAAAGAGTACAAAAACAGCTATCTGTTATTCCACAAGCCGTTAAAACTTATTTTTTACTTAGTGTTGATCTAGATCCAAATATATTGGGGAGGACCTGTTGTGTTTCCTTTTATGCTTCTTGTTTATAGAGTCATTCCTTTCATTGAGAACTTATTTCAGTGGGCCGAATGCCTTTCCATAAACATTTTCACCGAATGCACGAATGTGTAAAATAGAAGTATAAAGACATCAATCCCTTCATGCAAGCATGCATGCGAGCATATGTTATGGCTGAACAGCAAATTATGTGCTTAATTTATGAAATGGGCTGTTTTGCTGGTTTGATGAAATTGGCATATAATGGACGGTTTCATGAAATAGGCAAAAACTCCCTGCGTGTTGCATGAAATGGGCAAACTGTTAAAAGAACAGGTGTTCTTTTCAAATTACCTCTTTCATAAAACATGCAAACTATTGTAAACTATTGTAATATTTGTGTGAATAATTATTGGATAGTTCTTCCTATTCGGCTTGAAACAAAACTTGCTGAAAGCAAAACGAAGCTTAACAAATGAAATATGCAATTTCAAAGACGAAACTTAGCAACGAAACTAATTAAAGATTTGTGTCATCAGCACTGTCAGATGTTACCCTTGACTAATAAGTTATAACCATACCTGATATCTATCTATCTATATACCTTGACTAATAATTAACAACCATAACTGATATATATATATATATATATATATATATATATATAAGAACGGATTTGGATGGATCATCATCTTACAACCATTATTAATTGAGTATTTCGATAACTGAAATTAGTATTTGCAGCCTCAGTTTTATTTTTCAAACACATACAATGCTGAGTAATGCATCATGATTTACCAACACGTGTGCATCCCTGATCTTCAGCAACTAATTATTTCCTTCATATCTTGCGCAGTTTAAGAGTTTGGTAAGGTACACCTGAAACTCTAGATTGAGTTTACTTAACATTTGCATATTTTGTGTAGTTTACTGCAGAATCGATTTGTGCATTTTTTCCTCCAATGCAATTTCCAGCCGCTTCATCTGCAGTAAGAACCAGCGTTGCATGAATTTGCAGAGTAATATCCGAAATATACATGATATTTCAATGTGGAAAAATGTGCCGAAAAAAATTATTTTGTTTGATTTTGAATCTAAGCTCATCTGAACTACAACATTCTATGAATTTAGGCTACGAAATGAATACATCCCAACCCCCGCAAAAGAAACAAAAAAAAAACAAAAAAAAACAAAACAAAACAAAACATACTAAGACGTCAAGTTTATAAGTGTTTACAAGGGAATACAGGAGGAATTATTGTTTCGTTTTTCTTTATGTCAATGCTCTCAAGGGGTAAAAAAAGTTTCCACATGTTGCACATTCTATCCTCAAGTCGAATTGTAAAACAATAAGGTCGATATAATTGTTTGTGTTTTTCTTCAATTTGAAGCTTTTCCACAGTTTCGACCTATTATGTTGTCTTCACTGGGGTACAATAAAGAACAGACATTGACAAACACATAAAGAGTAACAAACGTACAGCAATAAATATTTACATTTTGGCACAGAGAAGCAAAGTAAGCGAGACTAAAGAAGAGGTCCAAGCTAAAGAAAACAACAAACATATATGGATTTATGTTTACAGGACCATTCGTTAAAATAATAATAATGGATCATTCGTATTTATTAAATAATAATTCTCATATAAGCTTTGTGTTATTGAATAGGAAATATATGCACATCAGAAAGATTATCTTAGCGTCTATTTCAGGATGATGTGAGCTATTATAGACTGATTAAACTATAGAAATAAATAAAAAAGAGGGTCACGAGGTGATTCGACAAAACTTATTTATGTACTCACCTATGCGTTGGTAATTAGTATAAATACAGCACATGCTAACCAGTCTCAGTGGTAGTCTAGGTGTATCATAAAATGATCGGGCTAAAATGAGCAAGTGACGTTTGTACCGTTTTATAACTATTGGTCACGTGGGCGAAGTTTTATGGACCATCTTTTTAAACGCATGATTACTTGCGTTGTGCTTGCAAGTGTGTTCTTGTCAACATGTGCTTTGAGTAAACACGTTAATATCGTTTGTAAATTATCGGGAACAAAGTGCATCAATGAACAAGAACAACAACAAGGATATTGACAGACTCACACACCTATCGTATCTAATGTCATAGACCCAGCTCATGGGTTGTGCCAAAAACTGTAACATAAAGAGTCTGTAATATAAATGAATTTGTCATAACAAGGATAACATTATTTGTCAATTGGAACGACTAAATAAAAATCATATAATATGTTAACGTTATTTTGATATGATTATCATTTTAAAATTATTTATACGTGCTACGTTCATTCAATATAAGACATAAATCTGAAATATATTATTTTTTCTTATTAGTTATAGTATTATAACTACCTTTTTCAATGTCCGTAACAAAGCTGTGAACCTTGGGTGCACCTGGGATAACCTCGTTCAAAGTCCGTAACAAAACCACGAACCTGGGATACACCTGAAATAACCTCTATCAAAGTCTGTAACAAAGAACTGAACCTGGGGTACACCTGGGATAACCTCTGTCAACTTCTGAAACACCAGAAAGAGAAATAACTGATGAATTTTGATTTACAAAACACGTTTTATTAAATAATTAAAAAACTACACTTAGTCTGGTATCCCAAATATAGATTTATCATCTGAATTGTTTGGTTACTTATTACGATAATCAAACCTGTAAACTTTGCATAATCATCAATGTTGTAACTAATTAGTCAGCAAATGACATATTTATAATAAATATTTATTGATCAATGACAACAAGTGTTACAAAGCCATACAAGATCAAAAGTAAGGATCACAAAATAAACTACTTTTCAAAATCTTTTTTGGAGTTTGTTGTTTGAAAGGATGGGCCGACTGGGAGAGAAATGATTATTTAATTTAATTTGTATTGAACGAATCTGTAATGGGCCACCTGTGCTATGGATCGAATTTGCACTGTGCCATGAATGTCATGGGCCGATATATCCAGTCACCAGCATAAATATTCAACAGACGCAATACGAATGGGATTGTGATACTAATATTGCATATTCCAATAACAAAGTTTTGTATTTACATTATATTCCTGAGCAACCAGATTTGTGCCTAAGGAAAACTATGTATATCTTCTTTACCGGTCTGCCTACCTCAGATTATCAATTTATAGATCTACCCATCTATGGATCAATCGAGAGAGAGAGAGAGAGAGAGAGAGAGAGAGAGATAATGGAAATATAGACGTAGATAGAGAGAGAGAGGAGAAGGAGAGGGAAATGAAGGGAGAAGAAAGGGAAATGCAATATAAGTTAAAAGAATTAGAACTGGCAAGCGGACCACCCCCACCCCCGCCTTTACACACAAGTTCAGGTTTTGATGTTACCAGATATATTCGATTAGTACCCCCTTTCCAGGAAAAAGAAGTAAATACATACTTTCTTCACTTTGAGATTATTGCTGAAAACTTGAAATGGCCCAAGGAGCGTTGGACTTTGCTGCTAGAAAGTGTACTTAATGGCAAAGCTCGTGAAGTCTACACTTCACTTGCGGTACAACAAAGTATTGATTATGATGTGGTTAAAAAGAACATCGTGAAGGGTTATGAGCTGGTACCTGAGGCATATCGACAAAAGGTTAGGAATTGTAGAAAAGACACTCGACAAATTCATTTCAAATTTGCAAGGAAAAAGAACAACTATTTGATAGGTGTTGCTCAGCCAAGTAGATTGATCAAGTCTACGAGAACCTTAGACAGCTCGTATTAATGGAAGAGTTCAAGAGGTGCATCTATAGTGATGTTAAGACCTATCTTGACGAACAAAAAGTGGTAAATATGCTGCTCGTATGGCTGATCATTATTCCTTGACTCACAAAATTTCATTTGTCAATAAGTCTCCATCTTAGCAGTTTTCTGGGGAAAAAATAATCAACTCAGTCTTTAAATTTCAAAACAGCACAACTGTTAGAAATCAAACATCTGATAAGACTGATTATAAATCCTTATCTCTTCCTGCGTACATATATTGCAAAAAAGAAAGAGCATATAATTTCTGATTGCTTCAAGTTAAAAATAAGCAACAGAATAAAGACAGGACCATTTCAAAGAGGTCAAGTCAACGGTCTTGTATTGAAAGCAATACATATGTTGAGTCAAGCAAATCCCAGTCTGATTATATTTTGGAGATTTATGAACCATTCGTGTCAGGAGGTTGTATATCATTTATTAAAATAGTAAGGGACACATGAGCTTCTCAGTCTTTTATTATCAGGTACTTTACCTTTGTATGAGAAGTCTTCTTCTGGTGAAAAGTGTACTTATTCAGGGAGTAGAGTGCGACTTTGTAAATGTTCATCTCCATTGTGTCACTTTGGCATCAGACTTAGTTTTCGGAACTGTGAGTGTTGGGGCAGTGACTTCTTTACCTGTAGATGGTATCCGTTTGTTACTAGGCAATGACCTAGCTGGAGATAAGGTCGTGGTTAATCCACTTGTAACTGACAAGCCTTGTTTGGATCAAAAAGTTGATCCTATTGAGATTGAAATTCCTGATTTGTATCCTGCTTGTGCAGTTAACAGAGCTATTGGAAAACAAAAGCCCTTGAGAATGATTTTGATCAGGAAATTATTCTTTTAGCTGACACATTTATTCATCAATCTTTTGTGATGAAGTCACTTTTTCTCCTGATATTGATCAATCAAAAGGTATTGATCACAGTGATCCTCTTTTTGCTACTCATTCTCTCTATTCTAATCAGGGTGACAAAAGACAATCATTCACTGTCGAACAGGAACAATATCCCGAGATCTGTTTGTTTCAGCGGGCTATTAGTGAAATTGAAGCCACACAAGTCCCAGATTTTGACTTTGTGAAAAATGGTGTTCGTAGAAAAAATGGAGACCACCTGAGGTACCCGCTGGTGATGAGTGGTCATTGAGCTATCACATTGTCTTTCCGAGGTCATATCGACAGGAAATTCTTGGTCTAGCCCGTGAATCTGTCTTGTCATTTCGGAGTCAGTAAGACTTATCACAAGATCTTGAATCATTTGTATTGTCCGAAACTTAAAAGTGTTGTTTATAAATACTGCAGATCTTGTCACACTTGTCAAATGGTAGGAAACCCAAATCAGAATATACCTAAGGCTCGTCTGAAACCTATTCCTGCATTTGACGAACCATTTAGTAGAATAATGGTAGATTGTGTCGGTCCCTTACATAAGACCAAGTGAGGCAACCGATACTTGTTGTCCATAATGTGTGCGTCCACAAGATTTCCTGAGGAAATTCCTTTGAGAAATATTAAAGCTAAGACCATTTTAAAAGTTTTGGTGAAGTTTTTTAAAATTTGTTTTTACACTAGTTGGTTTTCCCAAATATGTTCAGTCTGATCAAGGGTAAGATTTTCCAATAAGTTATGCATCAATTGTTCATCCAACAGTTTAAATCTTCTGCCTATCACCATGAAAGTCAAGGGGCTTTGGAAAGAGTTCATTCAACGTTGAATAATATGATTTGGTCATATTGCTTTGATACAGGAAAGGATTGGGATTAGGGTATTCATTTGGTGTTGTTTGCTGTTAGGGAATCAATTCGAGAGTCATTGGGTTTCAGTCCTTTTGAACTGCTTATTGGACATATTGTCCGTGGACCATTGAAGTTACTAAATGAAGATCCAAAGATTAATCTTCTTGACTATGTCTCTGATTTCAAATATAAGTTGTCAAAGGCTTGGGAAATAGCTAGAACTAATCTTCACTCTATTCTGTCAAAAATTAAATTAAGGTATGACAGAAATACACAGGAAAGGAGTTTTCAGCATTTTGATAAAGTTCTGGCTCTCTTCCTCATACCTCAAAATCCTCTTCGGGCTAAATTGCATGGTCCTTAAAGCGTTGAAAAGAAAGCAAATAACGTAAATTATATCATTAATACTCCTGGGAACCGTAAACAGAAACAACTTTGTCACATAAATATGTTAATGGAGTATTTTGACAGAGATAGTCGAGTTAATTATTCAAATAATATAGTTGTATCTGTCCAACACAGTGAGGATGTCATCGACGGAATGCAATCTGACCGTAGTGACTCAGGTTTAACCAAACTTAGGACTTCAGAAATATTAAACAATCTGGACCAGAAATTGTGTCACGTCTACAACAAAAGAAAAGAGTGAACTAAAACAGTTATTACATGAGTATGAACACTTTTTTTTGATGTTCCTACACGAACAAATAAAATCTATCGTCGACATTGTAGATTCTACACCCGTGAAACAGCATCCTTACAGGACGAATCCTCTCAAACAGGAATATTTAAAGAAAGAAATTCAATATTTACTGGAGAATGATTTTATAGAACGAAGTAAAAGTAATTGGAGTTTACCATGTATTCTTGTGCCTAAGCCAGATAACACAATAACTATAGAAAAGTCACCAGTGTCACCAAAATAGATTCATTTCCAATACCAAGAATTGATGATTGCATTGATACAAATGGGAATGCGAAATACGTCACCAAGTTTGACCTTTTAAAAGGATTCTGGCAAATTACACTTACGGAGAGAGCAAAAGAAATATCAGCATTTGTAACTCCAGATAGGCTTTATCAATATAAAGTGATGCCTTTTGGTATAAAAAATTCTCCGGCAACATTCCAACATTCCAGTACATCTGCAGTTAGACTTGGGAAAATCACGTGGAAACCATTCGGAAATTTTTCAATCAACTCAGTGATGCAAATTTAGGCAAAAGTGAGTTTTGCCATGCTTGTGTCACATGTTTAGACATATTGTGAGACAAGGTAAAGTTAAACCTGTAGAAGCTAAAGTCAAGGCTATCTCCGAATTCTCTGTGCCTGTTTGTAAAAAGCAACTGATGCGATTTTTAGGTATGGCTGGATATTATCGGAAATTTTGTTAAAATTTTTCCATATTTGCCGAACCTTTGACAAATCTGTTGAGTAAGAATTCCAAGTTTCATTGCTCTCTGACCAGTGTCAGGAATCCTTTGATAAATTAAAGGCCATGCATAAGAATGCATCAGTTCTTTCTAGTTAAGCCAATTTTTTAAAATGACTGTTGATACAAGTGATGTAGTTGTTGGTGGAGTATTGATTCAAGAAGAAAAAAAAATGGCGTGGATCATCCTGTGTGCTATTTTTGTAAAAAAAAAAAAAAAAAATAACAAGCACCAGAAAAATGATTCCACAATTCAGAAGGAATGTTCGGCTTTGATACTGGTTTTACAACATTTTGAAGTGCATGTAACCTCGGCTCTTTCTCTGGTTATTGTATTCAATCCCCTGACTTTCATTAACAAAATGAAAGATAAAAATCGGAGATTGTTGAGATGGAGTTTAATGCTGCAAGAACACAACATTGCCATTAGACACATCAGGGGAAAAGATAATGTGATTGTAGATGCACTACCCCGTGTATATAAGTACCATCTTGCTTTATTTTGTGTATATTTGGTGTAATTCAGCTAAGTGTCATTCATAAGACATTTTACTATGTAAGTGTGGTTAGCATAGTATCAGGTGCATATTTTAAAGAAAACTGTCTTGCATAAATCTTTCTTTTTATTTATGAGGGGTGTTATGTATGATGTTTATATACTTAACTTTTGTCTATAATTGTAATTTGTATGGTTATTTGAAAATACATACTTCACTTGTGTCCTGATGTTTACATAGTATTTTCCTAGGCATTTCGCAATTAGACTTTTATGACCTATGTCAGGTAGGCCAGTAGTTTTCCATTAGAAATACTTATATTCTGATGTGTACATAGGTCATGTAGGCATGTGTATTTATATACAGATTTTGATAAACAAATTTATTCATATTCTAGAATTTCGGTTCTAAAAGATCAGGCTGTAAGGAATTTATTTTAGTTGTTGAAATCAGATATAATTTGAGCGGAATGATTTATTGACAATATTCATTGGAAATATAAAAGTGCTCATTGACTTTTGGATTAATACATGATTTGGGATTTATTTAAACTCATTCAAATACATTCTGGATTACATCTTGTGGTAATCAGGACATTGAAGGTCATTGAAATTCATTCAGAATATTCTGTTATTTTGGACTTGTGATTAGGATATTTACAATTATTTGGAATTTAATTCACAAATTGTAAGTCTCTTTTGAATTTTCACTTTAATTGTCTGGAAATAAATTGCTTGTTAATTTTACTTACATTCTTGGTTTCACTTTCTTTCTGTCACACATTTTTAAGACCTAGAGTTTAACACTGTCTATAAGTATATTTTCTGACAGTCTGCTTATCTATACATGTGGATATGCATTTATTTATGTATGTGTATTTATCGCTAGCTGCAGAATTGGTATAACATTATTTGTATTTATTGGTTTTGCCATGTGACAAGTTTTACCAAAAAAGTAATGCGATGAATATCGAAGTCTTGTTAAGTAAATTATATCGTAATATTATGAGTGTCCGTTCCTCTGTTACCCCCGAACACATATTTATGGAGTTGTATATGGCATTAACCCTGTTCTTCAGTGCTGTCACGAGTCAGGACACGGCACTTCCGTCCCTAACTTCATTTCCACTCAATAACGTTTGGAGTTTATGGCTTCAAATTAAATTGCAATGAAGCTTTAAACTAAGAAAGAGTAGGACCTATTAGATTTTCAGTATTTTCTAAGACAATTGTACAGCATTCTGGTCCGTATTTTTGACTTTTAACTTTGTCCTTAGGTAGCATAATATTGGGAAAGGTATCCCTGTCATATGTTTAGTTAATATATTATTTTGTACAAATCATGAAATATATTTTATTTGCCTGGAGCACATCGGTTGCCTTTGAAATTTGCTGGCCATTTACAACACTTCAGATTTTCCTTTTAACACTTAAGAATTTAAGCATAAAGATATTTCAATAACAAAATGAACTGAGAAAAGAATTAAAGATAATCCTCGTTTTAGTTTATAATAGTCTTTAACAGTGACCATACAAAAAATAAAAAATAAAAAATCAACAAACAAAACAAAACAAGTTGGTCCCTACCACAGAATAGGTCTTTTATAGCGTAATGGTCAAGAAATTGGTGGAGAAGTAAAATATTTAATATTATTTCCACTCACTCAGACATAAATGCGTCTGTAGTGGAAACATTTACTCAGACATAAATGCGTCTGTAGTGGAAACGCTTATTTCCACTGACTGAGACATAACTGTGTCTGTAGTGGAAACACTGACTCATACATAAATGCTTCTTTAGTGGCAACACTTTTTTCCACTCACTCAGATATAAATGAGTCTGTAGTGGAAACACTTACTCTAACTCTTAAGACTAGAATGTAGCAGTATTTAACTAAAAAGTAAACCCGAAAATGTATATATATATATATATATATATATATATATATATATATATATATATATATAAGCAAATCATACCTTTAGGCGACATCATATAATTTGGTACCTTTCTGGCGACATCTTTGTATAGTGAATATGTGAGAGCCATTATTGTACCCGTAGGACATATTCTGTTCGAAATATTGGAAGGAATGTTTAAAGGCATGAAAAATGAGTAACACAAAATAAATGTAAGACATATATTTTGTGTCGCCCATTTATTGTCGCCTGAAGGTTAAATGATCTAAGTTTATGTATTTGACCAACCATTGGGCGACTTAGAATAATGGCTCACGTGTATGTGTGGCTCAGAATTATTTTGTATAGATGACGCTCAAAGGTAATAAATATGTGTCACCCAAGGGTATCATATGCAGTAAAAATAAGCTATAACGACCATTAACAAGACTAAAGGAAATTGGTTACGTAACCGGGGTGGTCCAAATATAGGGGTTCCGCTTTCGGAATCCATCAGGTAGTGGGTATGTATGTATGTATGTATGTATGTATGTATGTATGTATGTATGTATGTATGTATGTATGTATGTATGTATGTATGTATGTATGTATGTATGTATGTATGTATGCATGTATGTATGTATGTATGTATGTATGTATGTATGTATGTATGTATGTATGTATGTATGTTCAGATATATTCATAAATAATTTCATCGGAGAAAAAGAAGACACACACTCAGTTATAATGATATATAATTTAACATTTGCCCCCTCCCCAACCCTACCCCAAGTCCAAATATTAAACATACTATTTAATGGAGTTCAATAAAATGTCGTGGAAAGTGATTATTTCTCTGAATATTAAAATGAATTGGACCCTCTGAGTCGAGTGGGGTACCCCATGCTGTCCTCCTTCAACTTTGCATTAACGGGGTAAAATTATGAATGGGACACATAAAACTGGCCTGGAGTAATATAATCCTTCGTATGATGGAAAAATTCCACCTGAGGGTCAGAAATTCGGACCCCGAAGGTGGAACTGTGCTAACACCGATGCGTAATAAAGGATTATTTTTCTCACATTCCTGAACGTAAAATGAGGGTCGAAGTTAAAATGGCGTATGGCGAATTCTGACGTAACTTTCAAACAGCATAACACGCATTGACAATTTCATGCCATTACGATAGAGCGTAACACGTTGAGGTCTCCCATTGACTTTAAATGATGTCTAAACATATTTTAGTGTTCAGTCGTAGAGATGGATATGGTATTGGAAAAACACAGTGTCCGAATTTTGTACCGCAGTTTGTTTGCATAATAATACAAATATAAACAGGGCAACAATAAAGTCCAATCTGATTCAGAAGATTATTCAAGACAGACATAACATAATGATATAGTCCTCTAGTCAGGATATTTTACTTCAACCACTGTCCGTTGTAGTATGCAAATATGTTGCAGCGAATGTTTATTATCCTGATTATTGTGAAAGAATGTTCAAGTGATGGTGGAAATCGTGGAGGTTTCTCTACATATGTATGCTATGCTCTCAGTAGGAGATCAAAATAGTCCCAAAGTCAGGATAAAGGTAGATACGAATTTTCTGCATTGGCGTTCTGCCTTGAAAATCTCTATCTGCCCTAGAAAATCGCTGTTATAAAATTGCAACATGATCAGAAGCCTAAATTGTATAGCCTTTTATTTTCAATACCACCAGTTCCTTTACTGATTGCATTCATCTCAGGAATTATGTACACACAAAATCTTACAATAATATCAAAAGTGCACGGAAATACTCTAAAATTAAAACATTCCACTGGTGTTCTTTTTGTTGAAGTGATTGCACGTATATCAGAAAGTTAATTCTCAGTCTGGAATAATTGTTTAAAGTTTCTTTGTGTTTTATGCCCCCACAGTTAGGATACGAACATAGCTACATATAAAATCTCGGTACAAATTGTGATCTTTTAATGTAGTGAATCAATAATTCAATTCTGATGAAACTTAGTGTTAATATATTAAAACATCAAAATAATTTGTGGATTAGATTGGCATACAATCCACACCTACAATAATTCACGAACAAGGAGCCGCCGTGGCACAGCGGTTAGCGTGCCGGACCCGCCACTAGAAGACTGCGGGTTCGAATCCTACCATCGGAGCAGCCTGGGTCGGCTACCACAGTGTGTCAATGGGCAAACCACTGAATTCCAATTGCCTCGGCAATAAATCACATAGTTGTGTTGTTGTGCAGTAAAACCAAACCAAACCGATCAGCCTTGAAAAGTAATTGTTCTGCAGTATATTTAAGAGCCTCGTGCTGTTAAACAGGGGGACGAACTGGTCTGCACCTAATAACATAGCTTTTCGCGAAGAGTTATGATATTTGGTCAGTATGAACTAAACCATAGAATATCAAACTTAAAGTAAATATTTTGTTGTCGACTATGATACAGATTTGAAGTTTGTGAAGTTAAAAATGGAAAAGAAATTAAACTCATTTATTAGCCAATAAGTGCATCTCAAAAGATTTATTACTCTGTTTTTGTTCCCCCGCCAGTAGACTTATGCCCTGGCTGTAAAATAATTAATAACAGCCTTAGAGACCAAGTATGTTCTATACTAATTTTGGCGGCATTCTAAGCGCACTAAATTATAATAATGAACACTTATGTAATTTCTAAAGATGATAAGAATGATTGTAGCATTTCTATAATGTTTATCATATTCATAATTTATATATCTAGAGAAGTGAATAAATGCAGTGACTTTAATAGTTTTCCTCATGTGTTTCTTTATTTCCTATAAGTCTGTTATTCAGACGTGCATGCATGAAATATTCAGCTATAAATATTATATAATAAGATGTATCAAATTACTCAACTCTCCCTTTTTCATCATTTTCTGGTATAAAGATCATATTTTAGATGCATAAAATATCCTTAATTGGACATTTTTGTTTTCGTGAATAATATATTAAGAAGAGTTTTTGGCAGCTAACAGGTTCATGTTATTATTTTGCTAGTAGAAAGCCAACTGTACTAGATTTTAAAGGTTAGTAAACACAAGCACATTTCATTTGCCCGGTTTTACAAAATCAGAACAAAATCCAATGTTAGATGTAAAACCTGATTCAAGGATCCGAGTTTTAAAACTGTATCCATGAAAAACATGTTAAATATTTGTCATAAGTCAGAAAAACTAATCGCATCGACTGGCATTACTTGAATGACCACCCGATAATGCAGCTTTGTTGTAAAATGATAAATCGGTATTACGTATTATGCAGTGACGCATTAATAATTTCAAAAAAGGATAGAAATTTGATTTGAATAACCGTGTTCCCATGCATATATTATAACAAGCATTAGTCAAGTTTCATCAGTAAATCTTTTCCCTATTTTATGTTTTAAAAATCACATAAAATTTCAATGTTAGATGCAAAACCTGATCACTGGAACTGGATTACAAAACATTATCCGCGAGAAAAGAAGTTAAGTCTCTCTGATAATTCAAAAACTGCTCGAATCGACTGGCATTATTAGAAATTTCATTGGATAATCAGTGTTCTTATAAATAAAATTTTATAAAATTAGCGTCAGTAAATCTATGAAAATGTCAAGACATTTGATGCCTTGATCAAAACAAAGATTGAACCATATCGCTCACAAAATCCATTTGAAACTGATAGATTTATACGTGGAATATCCTAAACAAAATTGTTTTTTGTAAATTACTGGAACTAGACCGTCAAAGTCCGAAATATCCAAGGAATAAACAATACATGTAATTTTAGTGGCACAAACATTGCATCAGTTTATCAACGGATGATTCACAGGCAGAAAACACCTCATCGCATGAACTCATGCAGATTTTGAATAATTGTGCTGACAAGATTTTATAAAAAAAAAGGCGTCATTGTCTTCAAAGTACCGAAACTAAAATTATTACCTCTCGATGTATAAAAGTCAGGTATGTGAAAGACAACACAACTGCTGTGTACAAAGGTTTCATTGGCAGATCAAGACTATCATACATTCCTTGAAATATTTGAATGTCCAAACCTGAATCTCAGTCGTGAACGGTACTTTATAAAAGACTACGGTGTAACACAAGACCTAAAGGGAACTGTAAATTTTGATGACATCAAATCGTTGCGTCATAATTAAACTTGATGATGCGATAGTTAAAATCTAAACCAAGATAGCATTCTACTTTAAGTCACTGGGAGCTGATCAATGTTTCGGCTCACACATTTTCAAATATGTTTGTTATAGAGAAAAAAAAGTTGCATAAATCATTTGAAAAGACTATGGAAGAAGGCATAACACGGATAGAGGTTATAGCTTATAGATTCGAAAAAGCCGAAGAAATGGTGATTCATTACAAAGAATTGCTTCAAACTGCAGAGATGTGATACACCCTTGGCTATCTACCATTTAAAGTGCTGTTTGAAGGTTTTAAAGAAACTGTTACGCAATCAAACGAGGAGATAAAAAAGGTTCACTACTTTTATCACGTTGACCTAAAATACGACAAATACATAAGGTGCATGAGTAACAATTACGAATTTAATCTACAACATCCATTGCTTATTCATGTTAATCTTTAATTTGAAATACATCGCATGTAATTTTGTATTTTTCAAAGTTATAGACAGCTGTATCAACCTTGTTGTAACGAGATGTGTTTAATAATGCTGAAAAGTCAAATCACACAGTGATTATTCATCGTTTTGTGCACAATGAACCTGTTCTTAGTAATCTATTAAAACAGTTAGCACCAATTTGTTTATTCATTTTTTAAAAATATGTTGAAAGGTAATCTGTCACTGCGTGCCTACCGTTATCTTCAGCATTCGTATCGAAATCCTAAGCGGGAGAAACTACGCTACTATGCGTAGTCATGTTTGGACAAGTCCACTAGAAAGGGATGTTTCGTTTGTTTTCGTAGCGAGTAATTTTTGTACCCAGCACAACTGTCAGAAGCTGGCCACCCATCTCCGCTAGCCAGGGATCATCGATCCATGTCGTTTCCCAGGCATATGTAAGTAGCCAAGCAATATCTGCCGCTCCGCTATCAGATTGGATGCAGCTCAAAGACACTGATCCGTTCAGATTAACCGTTACAGTTAACTATGAAGATAGTCATGAATAATCATAGCTGCCTCGGTAGACAACGTTTTTCTTTCAAGTCAAGGTATGTGGTCATCATGGAAGTCACCATATTGAAAACCTAACAGGTAAAGTAACATGTAGTCAATCAATTGTGCTTGCTATAGACAGTAACGTTTCATTCACAACAGGGCTGTTGTTCAAAACACTGTTTTGACTAGCTACACGTGCCAAGGGTCGATGAGGAACGAAGTGGATCGATGATCCCATAAAGGTGCGAAATGCAGAGTTTTTTGTTTCGTTTTGACTCATTCAGTCGAAGTGCCGGACCATTTTAAGACTAGTACGACTTGGATTGACTAGAGTAGTGTTATAATGATATTTTGTTGCATACGCATGTGCATGATAGTGTACACGATTTTGCGCTATCCTCTTGCATGTGCGCGTGTTCGTAACTTTTCGCGGATTTGCGCGTGATATGAGGACAAAGTCATGTGGGGTGGAAGGTTTTGACCAAAATCAGTAACAACCAAAAACTGCTAATCTATTACTCACGTCTACGATTGTTTATCTGCATCAACGCTAGCGTGGTAAACAAACCGACCACTATTATTGGAAATATTATAATGCACACACGAGTGAAGTTTTCAGTCAGCCACATATTATTTATTGTGGCTGTAATACAATGTTTTGATTACTTTTCTGTGAGACTAAAATTACTACTGAAGAACATAGGGTTATTGATCGCCAGTATACTGTATAGAATATTCTGCTTGTATTCTTTTCTTTGAGCAGCTATATATTTTACACTGACTGTGGCTTATATTTTATATCAACTGACGTACTGCAGAAATAGGAGTATTGGTCGCCAGTATACTGTATATAAATATTCTGCTGCAGCTATATTTTACACTGACTGTGGCACAGTTTATGCGAGAATATCATATTAAACAATTACCGCGATGTATATATATAATGGCAAACATTTCACAGATCGACACGATTAGTATTATTAAAGGATTTATGAATATAAACAATTGTGGCATCATTTTACCAGACCAATGGATCATTTTATAAGTTACAGAAAAGATTAAGTCCTTGTTTCGTTTAAATGCACCCTACAGGTTTGTAGACTCAAAAGATGTATGATTTTTCAAATACGAATCCGGAGCATCTTGATAAATGATTTGACTTGGGAGTTATCTTAGAATCACAACGACAGACTTGTAGAACAATACAACAAAAAACCTGAAATGTCATTGTATGATATTGTGCAAGAAAAGTTTAAGTCCATGACGTTGACTAGTGAAACGGCTAAATACTTTGAAACATCGTGCGAATATAGCAGCAGTACTGAAGATCATCAAGAATAAAGTAATTAGAGAGATGCCTTTACCTTTCATCTATGGAATCAGCAGCGGCACATTTTCGTAAATCTGTGAGAATTTAGAAAGAGAAGAGCGTAAGCGGGATATGCATTGTGATGAATTTTGCGAAAATATATTCTCTTGCAAAGACACAGAAACTATGGAGTCAATATACAAAAAAACGGTAATTTACGAATTGTCTAAGTAACTGCGTGTACTGATGAGTATGTAGTGATTTGGCCAAATAGGAAATTTAAGAAAATTATATTCGAAAAAAAAATATATTTGTCGTTGATCATCGGTTGACGCAGCCTGGTGAATGAGTTTGTTTACAGCACACTGCCAAAAATATTGAAATTACTATCACAGATGAAATGGTCGTACAATCAAATACTATCCATTGCGAGTATCTGTACAATCTATTGTATTCGGTGCAGAGCACATACGCCTGAAGTTACGTACACCATCAATCGTAAACATAGATGATTATATCTATGAAAATACAGATGATTATTTATATTAGAGAATACAAATTGTAGATACATTAGAAGTTCAATGGTTTTTGGACGAAATCAATACAATGGTGTATGCCTTGGAAAACGTGAACTATGCGGCAGAACATGCCATTATGAATACTATAAATCGCATTTGCTAGCGTCAAGTGTTGCTCGACCATGTCTTAAATGTGGCATCGGAGTAAAGTCGCGTAATCAGCTTTGCCAACCATGCAGTATTATCGTGCGCGCAGGCAAAGACTCGCTAACACTACTGTTATGGAACCTATGATTGTAGAAACACCCGACAACGTCAACGTTGTTGAAAACGATATAGAAGTAAATGAAATAATAGCCGGAATTGAAGCAATCGCAGTTTCTGACCCTGGTAAAGTAAAAATAATAATAAAACAATTTCTCAATTAAAACAACGATTTTCTTATATATAAGCATGCCAACTGTGAATCAACCAGGGCAACTTGTGCAAAAGCGTGGGATAAGGATTACAAGCGGTATGAGAAAGATGACATACTTGTAACGTTAGGACTCGCAGAGGAGCCACAGTTGACAGTCAAACAACTTTGATAAATAGCATCGCAATATTATATTAAGATTCCTAAATTGGCCGAAATAGCACTGGTGGTTGGTGATCAGCAAGAGCGTCTTCGCAGTATCACACATTCTATTGCTAACGAGGCTGCCGCAAAAGCACGACAATTACAATTGACCGAGTTGAGTTGCATAAACGTCGGCAATTATTCTAATTGAATATGTGCCAGGTAAAGACATGGTGGAACTGTTTTAAAGATGCGTCCAGGAATCGTATCAACATTACAGCGCACAGACACCTCCGCTGTAAAGATAGACTTTATTTTTCATGTGTATTTGAGCATGTAACCTCGTGGCTTCATGGTTGTCCCCTTGTGAGCTTAAATCGTAAAGACACAGAGACCATCACTGATGAAATCGATAAAGGCTTTGGAAAGATTCTCAATACATTGGAAAAATACACCAGTGCATGGTCAGGAAGGACTCTTTGATAGATGCGCGGAAGTTCAAATGCAGAATTCACCGTTTAATACTACCAGCGGGTCGAATTATATTCCAACACCATCATGTATTCCACCGTGATTAACGTAAATAAATGATGACAATCGATGTTTCGAATGGGCGCTTTTGTCTGTGTTGTATCCCGCGATTGATAATCAAGATCAGCCGCGGAAATAACGACAACACATGGGTGAACTTAAGTCTGGTAACATAGAATTTTTTATGTAAATTACTGACATAAATAACTTTGAACGACTCAACCCCGATATCGCCGTTAATGTATTTGTTTGGAATAAAAGCCTACAACCGATTCGACCATCTACACAAAACAGGCAGTTTAATATTGATTTGTTATTGTTGCATGATTCAGAGTCACAATACCGTTATGTATAAATCAAAAATTTTCCACGAATGGTATATAGCCATAGTAAGCACGAATGTGGAAAATATCCATGCAGATGTTATGTTGCATGCATGTATTCAGTACGCAGCAGCTGCTCGCTGACCATGACTTTGACTATGGTGGAATCAGTGAAAAGCCGCAGCGTAATATTATACCAGAGCCCGACAAAACATTTTGGAATTGAACGCGGTGCAACGAAAAATTAAAGTAAAGTACCGTATATCATCTACACAGACTTTATGAACTTTTTTGGCAATTATGCGATCGCAAATCAACTTATGATTGATGTGCTAAAATAGATATTGGTGGTAGTTTCGTATTCGCGGGAACGACTTGTAATTCTTCTCGCACAAATGCTCTGCTGGGTGGTCGAGGTCCACTCGGTGAAGGTGCCAAATGGTAACGTGTAGGTTGCCTTGGAAAATCCATCCGGGCTGAGATAGTCAATACATCGAAGGACCATACCAGGGTCAGTAACACGACGTTGTCCATCTACTAACTCTCCAGGTGCATACAGATACCTAACACAATCGTTTCCGAGTGATTTTAACGGTGATGGTTGTGAAATCATTTTATAGGGAACGGTGACGGTCTTTTGTCGAATAGTATCAGTGGGTTTTAATATAATCGCGCGTGTAATTTCACTGTTCAGTGCTGCTATGACCTGAACTAAGCCGTGTTAGCCACTCGTGCGATCGCTCTGTGATCCTATATCAAGCACTCGGGGGATGGGAGGATAGCCCACCCCACCCCCCGCATCAAAGATCTCATTAACATATCTTTGTGCGTACTGATATCCGAATAATCGTTCCGCAAGTGTGCGGTTAAATCGTTCCACAATAGCTTGGTCACGATGTATATTAACATGTCCAACACGAACAGCCACATGGCGTTTTGTCAACAATGCAGTAACGGATAATGGAAATTCTTTTCCTGTATTAACTTGTAATAACGGTGGCCATACTAATGGTCTGCGTGTGTAAATACGTTTAAGCGCATCTGCGACACTTGCTGAATATTTAGACATCAGCGGCTTCGCTTCGTTGTATCCGCTATCTATATCTTCGACAGTTGACGCGTATGTGTATGTTTGCAAACGACCTTGTCCTTCTCGAACCCGATCATGTGGAAGAAATAAAAGATTGGACGATTGCCAGAAGCGGTTGAGGAAATCAAAGAAGACATCGGAGAAATTGAAACGGAAATTGGTGTTATAGCAAAAGGTACACAGGCACTTGATCAAGACATTATAGATACAATTATAAAGATGCAACGAGTACCACCCGAGTATAAGTCACTGATGCAAGCATCGGCTCAATATTTTACAGAACACGCTCTCCATGCGATCTTTCAGAATCCTGTGTATGTCTCTCCTAACCAACATTTAAACTGGAAAGATTACATGTTGAAAATACCACCAATGGCACATGATAAACGTACGAACACTGCATGAACTTGCTGAAGACGTCGATGATTTATACAGCGATGATGAGTTATGAGGCAATTCTCCGCAAAATTAATGCTGCGTTGCAGCGTGTAGTTGCAAATATAACCACGAGCATTACCTCAATGATCACAATCTCATAACAAATACCAGAATTCGATGTGACTTTTTATATACCAATTGCCGCGGGGGAATCCTGCATACTCGATATTGCATTTACGGCATTTCGAGTTTCTTACAGTTGGCCTAATATCCGATCACGACCATTCGGTGGTCTTGGCGTAAATAACTCATTTGTGTTTTCGGCACACAGTGGCGCCACCTGGAATAATGTTGAACATCCCGCGGGCGCGGGCGACATGGAATCTATCAATGAAGAGATTCGATGGAGAATCACACTGGTGATTGGCAAAGACTTCTACAATGTTTATACGTGACAACGAGCCCACAACCAGCTCTGTCATCCTGACCCAATGTGCACCGTACGCGGTTTACATCGCACGGTCGTCAATAAGAACAATTTTAGGTTGGCCAGAAAACATTTCCGAGGACAAACGATTTTTACGCATGGGATACCATGTCGCGCCTAATATTGTTATTATTATCTCAACGATTCCAAATAATTTAACCTGTGAGGTCATCAGTGGCAGTTATGAAAGTGGAAATGAGTCAAGTGTAGCTGCTCAGGGTTATATATTGTTTGGATTTTCCCCAACCGTGGAACCGGGTGATTTAATATCAATTATTCCAGCTGCTCCTGTGTATCTTTCATGCCACAAACCCCGGTTAGCACAACTTTGTTTTACTCTTGTGGACCAGGATAGAAACACGTTATACCTCCGTGGGAAGGTTTTGACAATACAACTGTACATTGGAGATCGACCTGACATTTAAATATAATCACAGTCGTACGAGGACATGTGATACCAGTGTGTGTTGTGAACCCGAGAAAACCTGTTTACATGACATATTAAGGAACTGGCCTTGGTGATGTTCGTGGATTGTTTTCAGACGCACAAAAGTTGCTCGCGGATTTGTCTTAGCGCGCTGCACCAATTGCTAAACAAGCTGCAATGCGAGTCGTTAACAGCATCAAAAACATTGCTGCGGATCGGTTAAAAAATCTAGAATTGCAAGCGGTCCAATTGCTTCGAGATCGTTTACGACGATTGGTTACTCGAGCACCTCCAAAAGCAATTACTCTTCCATCAACAGAAACAATGCCTGCGCCAGTCAGTAAAATCATCAATGAAGCTCAACAATCTATAGCTGAATCAGGGATTGCAAATTTAGCAATGGGGAGCCAATTACGGTTGTGGACAAGACGCGAACGGCAAAGCCGTCTCACAAAAAGGTATTAGACGAAACCAATAATGTATAAGTGAGAATGGCAAAATTAAAAGACACATCGGATAACGCGTTTGATATTGACGCTTCTGTGTTGTGAGATTGGAGCAAACGAGATTTTCAGTATTATTAATACCCGGCTAGGATCCCAATGAACAAAAAATAGAATTACATGTGCAGGACACGTCTAGGTTTCTCTTCCGTGTGAGGCTTTCTTGGAAATTGAGGGAAAACTTGTACAGGACAACAACGACGATTATCCCGGCAATGCCCAAGTTGGATTTGTTAACAGTGGTATCATGGCGTTGTTCAACAATGCTAAATATTCCATCGATGGAAAAGAAATCGAAACAATTCCCGACAACGTTGATGTTGCCATAACAATTCTTGGACTTACTAGATACAGCGATGATTATGCGAAATCCGCCGGCCCGTTTATGATGTTTTATAAGGACTCATCCAATAATACAAATCATAAAATGTATACAACCCGAATTACAACTCTGAAATTGCACAGCGTCGACTAAAACTTAACGGAAACTCATTAATGTTTTCGTATGCATTTGCTCTCAGTCACATATTTGGGTTTTGCAGAGATGTTCCCAAAATTATTTTTGGAGCCAAACACAGTCGCGTTAACCCGTAAGGGCACTGCCAACGATGCAATTTGGCGTACAGGAAATAATGAAAGCAAAGTTGCATTATCAGCAGTAACATTGTGGATGCCTATGCTAACCCCATTACTGATCACAGAATCACATTTGTTGTCGTTTATCCAGTCACAGACTCGCATCCGGTAACTAATATGCAAGGACAGTTTACGAAGCAAAAAGGTACCCAACATGGCCTTACCGCACAAAACCAGGTGTTCGTGGTGTTTCATAATGTGAATTGAGACAATAGTCAAGAGCATAGTACGGTGATATTTGACCATTTAGGAGTGTCTGTAGCTTCTTTGGGGTTAAACGGTAATCAGGAACCATCTGAAGAAATTCAACTTAACTTGACAATCAAGTCGCACGAGAATATCACAATCTGTGGTCATACCTGGACCGGCAGCAAAACAGCGACACGGGTCTGCACATTTCCTAGCTTGACTTTCGTACGTTGTACCCGATTTATTATTTCTCATTGGAACACCTGGAGTTGTTCAGGCAGTCTGTTGTCGTCATGTACTTTCACGCACGTGCGGGTGGGCCCATTCCCGCAGCCCCTGGCGGTTACAAATGCTTTGATTTGATCCTCTGTGACAAGACTCTGTTGTTTTAGGGCGCAGGTGGTCGAATGAGGGTTATTGATGCGCCTGTGGTAAATTTATAGAATTTTCTTACATTGAACCTGTTACATTTATAAATAATTGTGTCCTACCACGAAGTTAAGGTTGGCATCAGCCCAAATCAGCTTGCGAAAATTAAAAGCGCAATACGAAACGAGTGTGGGGTCATATTGAAACTTTCGCCTGTAAAGTTAACTGGAATTGTCACCTCGGTGACATTATTGTTATCGAAGTCAGAGAGGACACAACTGCAAAAGACTGGTGGAATACTTCTATTCCTTGTGGAGATTCCAACGTTTTTAGCGGCTGCGGCTGTCGGAACTGCATCCGGAATGACTTTGAAAAAGGTGGTCGGTGGAAAAATGTATGTAAACAAAGGCAAAGACCTTCGATTACCTGGGACAACTCGCAGAATACCCTCAGGCAGAGGTCTTCGACTACCCGGTACAACTCGCAGAAGGTCTCGACACGTACCAATCTTGATTTACTCGTGATGGTAGAATCTGTTCGGTATTTCCGTGGTGTCTTTATGTGAAATGGTTTCCCGCACGACTAAAACCGGTATTGTTAACCTGGATTCATCAACAGGACCTGGCACTCATTGCGTTGCATACATGATAACTCCTCGATATCTTTTGTATTTTGACTCGTACGGGCTTGCACCACCACTTGAAGTTGTTGATTATTTAACCAGAGGCGGATAGAGTCGTCTACCACTGTTTTATTAAACTCTACCGTTACAAACTCGGCTGGACGGAACAATATGTTTTCATTTTGTGCTTAAAGCGCTGCATGCACTTGAGTGTTTACCAACCCCGCAAACGCTTATTGATTTTATATTGAAGTACACTTATTAGTATTCAAAATGACTATTAACCTTTACGGACGTTACTCAAAACGACAAGGCACTGATGTGGATCTGAGCAGATTTGCCACCAAAGCGGATTTAACCCAGTTTACCAGTCGGGTTGTTGTTGGTGTTGAACCGGACGAGCTTGTGATTTTTCAAGATAAAACTGGAAAACTTAAAACGTCCGACGTTGACATCAACGATATTGTTTTGAGGCTGCGAGACGTTGTCGCGAAAAACCTGGTCACGATCAGTGAAGTCGGGGGAATCAAAGACTCTGGTATGTCGCTTGCGTCTGTCAAAAACTATGTTGATGATACTGCTGCTACGACTAAACAATTCATTTATAAAATATACAGGACTGTTTACCAATGAAGGAGAGAAAAAACCGAGGGCATAATAAATGGTCGAATTGTTTTTCCTGATGTAAATGACTTTGATAAACCTAACGCTCACATGTTAACGGCGCGCGTTTCCAAATCGCATTTATTTATCGTATCCGGTTATCATAGTGGGTGGAGTCAATAACAGCATTGGTTAATAATCAGCCTGGTGAACGGGTATTAATACGTAACAAAATCTTTCATATATAGGATAGCAATATTGTTGGTTGCTAGAGATGAAATTCAGTTTGAAGCAAATCGTTTACACTACCATCCACACGCGTATGTGAAAACCTCAATGCGGAAAGAAATCATGGAGAGTATAGAAGGCTTTGGCTTATGTGCGTACCAATAATCCAACAAAATACAAATTACCCATTATAACACTACTATTAGCAAGAACTAATCCATGAACCAAAATGATATGGTTTCTACAAGTTTGAGCCCGACCACAATAGCAGACTATTATTTAAGGAAACAACTTTTTTTTTCAAAAGTCTGATCGTAACTCGTATGACTTATACTGTAGCCATTAGCATTGATACATTTACAACAAAAACTTGATAATATAATATTCCCACGTTCTGATATAGTATAGAGATCATACATGCGCCAAATATTTCTTACACCCTTTACCAATTTGTTTCCTTCCATCCCAGTTTGTATCCCCTCCATTTTATTAGTCACTCGTGCCAACCTGACAACAAAGTTACACTAGAAACTTTTATGAGTTAATCTAAATGCAGATTTTGTATGATTCCTTTTGGAAAAAAAGTTTAGTTACACATGCATAATTGCTGTAAGTTACAAATTCTATACCAAACAGAGAGATGTATCCCTGAATCCAACAGTAGAAAACATGTTAATATGAAGTAAAGCTGCATAGAAAATCATCACTATCTATATGAAACACGTAGTGAGGTATAAGTTTTCGCCCACCGTTAATATAGCTGAGAACTCAAGTACCAAGTCATAGTACCTCTCTCTCTCTCTCTCTCTCTCTCTCTCTCTCTCTCTCTCTCTCTCTCTCTCTCTCTCTCTCTCTCTCGTGCACACACCTATGATGTTTACCCTCAGTATGATTAATCTGAGACGGGTTTAAATATGAAGATTTTCATATTACAGGTAACTCGGAGAATCACTCTTTTTAATATGCTGGCATTTTTCTTCTCACGTAGACATACGGAATATATCAATCTTTACAACTGATGCACATATAATAAGACTTCCAATCGAAGCAAATAATGTGTGAAATGAAAACAGGTCTTTGCTTGAAATACACACTTTTGTTAGATAATGTTTTAACCAGGATAGAATCAAAGAAGAAAATTCAATAAAGAAAATCGTACACTATTAAATTGGGCTCGTTAATATGCAGTAAACGGCTATTAAATACGTTACATTTTAATAGCCTGTAGAATCTAAAATCTTTTTCATCTTTATCTATGTGAAACATGTTAGATAGTTATAATTTGTCGCCCACCTGTATTATAGCTAAGACTCCAATACCAAAGTTATGGTACCTCTCTGTCTGTCTGTCTGTGTCTAGTTAGTTAGTCTGATTAGTTTGACACGGGTGTACATATGAAATATATGAGGATTTTCATATTACAGATGACTCGGAGAATCACACTTCTTAATATGCTGGTATTGTTCCTATTCTTATAAGTGTTTGCTCACGAAGGTATACGGAATATATAATACTTCACAATTTATGCACTTATAACAAAACTTCTAATCGGCGCATATAAATTGTGAATTAGAAACAGGTTCTAAGGTGGAGATACACACTAATAACAGTTAGATACTTTTTTTAAACCAAGATAAAATTAAAGAAGAAAACGCATTACAAAAAATCGCTGAATTGAAATTGAGCTCATAAATACGCATTAGATGGTTATGTAAATACATTAGATTTTAACAGCTTTTACAATCTGAAATATTGTTTATCTTTCTTTAAAAGAAAACTAATGTGTACTCTTATATTTAGGATTCTGACCTGATGTTGGTAATTTCTGAATAGTTTATCATAGTTTATTCTCTTTAAAAATGCGTATATCAAATTGCACGAACACCTGCGCTTAACTTTGTTTGTCTCTCTGTCTCTTTCTATCTCTTTATCTCTCTCCTGAATATGTGGAAATTCAGATTCAAATAGGTTGGTATCACAGACTTTGCAACCAATTTGTTTTCAGTAATCAGTTACAAAAAGGAAAGAAAAATCCGCATTTAGATCAAATCAGGGACAGTGTGCAAAACGTGTATGTTAAACTCAGATACAATCAATGCGAAATCGGTGAAGAAAAAAGGAAAATCCCCCAGCTTGCAATATTTAAAAAAAATGAAAGATAAATATTGAATGAAAAATGGGCATTACATGCAGAAATTTGAAAGAAATGGTAAGTTTAGCAATGCAATTTTGATTATAAGAGCCACTAACTGAAGATCCGTACGATACAGAACGCAAATAAATGGAACATTCGCTGCCGCTTTAACAGTGACATACATTTCGCCCTCAGAGGCGTGAATGTCGATTGATGAGTGGTTAATGGATTAGTTAAATGATATCGGACGGTGGGGCGCGAAAAAGGGTATTGGTACATAAACTGAGGGCACTTTAGCGTTCGAGTTTTCTCTGTCAAGATACCCTTTGAGTTCCCGACCATACGATATCCCAGGTATTACACGAGAGAATATTGTCTAATTGATTTCTTGTATGACTGCTATTTTCTTTCCGACTTGTATGTGATCAACTCTTTTTTTCACCCCCTTATTTTTATTTCTCTCTCTCATTCTGTATTTCTGCCTCTATCTCTCTCTTCACACACACACACACACACACACACACACACAAACATGTGAAACCACATACATATTACATGTCAATAAATTGGGCCTACGAACAAAAATTCACGTGGTTGAATATATATCGGTTAGTAAGATTATATACTCGATAGATCTGAGACAAATGGCGACATCCCCAAGAGCTATAAGTGTTCTAGATAGATATAAGTTTATGGGCCAATCCCCAGAGCAACTTGCCAAAAATCTCAAGCATGATAAAGTCACAGAAACAATAATACATTTAGGGAAAAAGAGAACGAAGCGAACAAGTTCTCTAAGTTTGTGAGCAAAGATGTTTATCAAGACTAATATATGGATTCATTTGAAAGATTTAAAAAAATTTAATTTCAACAAATCGAGAAATGTTATTCAAAACTATATGGATCATGATTTACCGCAGAACATTAATAATACGTAAACGGTGATGCAAAACATTTCAAATTAAATTATCTTTGCAATCTTTACGACTAATACGTAAAAATAATGTAATGTTAATTTATACTTTTGAAGAATTCATATCTGTATGTATAAATAATTATAAACTAGACCCAACACATATTTTTACTGCACCATCACTAGCTCACGATAATAATTTGAATAAAATGAAAGTATAATTATTTTGAAGATCATTCTTTGGGACGAGAAAAACAATTTTTCCTAGTGAGGATGATTTATCGCAAGCACAAAATAAATTTATAAAAGATAAAAATCATATAAAACCTTCAGTGCCTAAATTATTATGTACGTTACAAAATAAAGATAAATATGTCATTGACTATATAAATTTGAAGTATGTTTAGTGAGGAATAAAACTAAACAAAAATACTCAGAGCAGTTATATTCAGTTAAAAGCCGTGTCAAAAATTATACATTGAACTTAATATATCTCTAACTCAAAAACCAAGCAATGAGTTTGAAAAATATTCTTTAAATTAATGTGCCACTCACTCTTTGGAAAACATATGTGAATTTAAGAAGGAGAGTTATTATACAAATATGTAGCGACGAAAAGAAATTGTTTAAATGTCAAAAGGATATATATTTTGCAAGAATAGCAGTAATAAATAAATATAGAGTATCAGTTATTTTCAACAAGATAATCAATTTAGTAAGACTAATTTATGGTGGTTTTATGTGCTAGAAGTAAATAAGTTGCTGATGTATATTTTTTACTCCAACAAGACAAAGAAAGAATATGCTTGCACAATGAAGTTATTAATAATTGATAGGGATTTTCTATGCATTAGTGTTGAAATAGAAAACTATGATACGAAACAAAATATACAGTTGACGATACAAGCAATTACAAAAATAATAGCATATATGATTTGCTATTAGCCAACAAGAAAGTTGTTTGATTGTTCAACAATGAGATGAATGGTGTACCAATACAATAATTTTGCGGCCTTATATGTAAGCTGTATGTTTTTAGAACTAATGTAGGAGAGAAAAAAGGTATGCAAGGTGTTACGACTAGGGGTTATGTAACAAAAGAAAAGACAAGCTTTCAAGATTTAAAATACAAATCTTTAATATCCTAAAATATTAAAATATTTCAACAAACAATTAAAGTGAAAGAATTAAAAATAACTTACAGTATAAAATATCCTTAAAAGTCCTAAATTGTTTTAAAGTTCACTGTTCCGGAAGTTAATCCAAATATTCCGAATGTAGTATTCCGAATGAAATAGCCTTCACTGTGCTAATATGTTGATAAGTTTAAGTATATCCAAATAATCCTTGTGAATCTGGAATCTCACAAGTTTTAGAAATGTTTCCGATAATTCCACGGAGCTGTATAATAATTCAGATAACGACAGTACTGTATCCTAAATGTACTGTATTAATAATAAATAAATCTCCAAATAAGTATATCCCACACACAAACTGAACCAATTTCGTAATGACCTCTCTCTTCAAATGTAACTATAAAGAATATTTAAATACAGGATTATTTCCCATATATATAGCATTAATGCGCAGAATCGAAATAAAAACCCAGACTACGTCTTCAATAAACAGGGTATTTCAAAATAATGCAACCCTCTCCGAACCAATCAGGAATCAGGTTATGCGTGATTCTGCTAAAGTACTCGAGTACCAGTGTTTTTAACAGTAAACACTGTATTGATTCATTCTTCGAATGGGACCTTAAACTATAATTCCTAGTCAATATAATGTTTACTCCTATAAGTACGAGAACTATGTAGAAAGTTCAGCATTGCGCGCGGACAATACGTCACATGACTAAAGTTACAAGTAGACAGGTGAAATATTGATCGAGGCTACCGTATGTATACTCATAAGACAACGGCTGTTTAGAGTAGAGCAGAGATCATACAATAATAAACTATACCATTATTAAAAGGAAAAATATATATAATTCCGTAAAAAAGGGTATTAAGAAATATCTTGTTAAAAAGAATATGATATTAGCTATGTACTAATATTGTTTATTTAACCAAAATATAAATCTCAAAAATAGGAATTTAATTAGGTCATAACATTATGAGATATATAATATCACAATAAATAAGGTTGCACTTTTACCATATGATGATGTAGGTTATTTAATTGACAAAATGATTTCCTTTCCTTGAGACTATAGACTGAGTAGTTACGTTAATATCCCATCACCGTGTAACTAAATAGATATTACAGCTTCATTAAAAGTATATTTCTTTGAATTTATTTTAACTTTTCAACTTTTTCGTCTATAACGACTGCTGGTACTACATCATCTTCATTAAAAATTATTTTCCATAGACATTTTATCTTTTGAGTAAAAGACAAATTTAACGCTAACATTTTCACGAAGATCTTATAGGGCAGAATTATATTTTTTTGACAATAGTCCATTGTCCATGCTATTCCATACTGCCTACCACTGAATACAATTTATCACCAAGGTCAATTAAAATTACATTTCTGTCTCTAAAAATACATTTTCTGTTGCAAACCTTATTGTAAATAATCATTGGATAGATAATGATAATACAATCAAAACAAGTTCTGTGCAAATCAAATCTAATGCAATTTGTCTTTTTCATAACGCCACATATACTCATGTTATGAGGGAACTTGAAGATAATTTGAAAATAAGTTGGAGCTACCTTGTAAATAATTTGAAGGTAATTTGAAAAGTACTTGAAAACAACTGGAATGTTACTTGAATAACTCTTTATGTAAACTTTAATTTCTTTTCGTATAATGGGCTAATAAATACGTTGCCGATGTTCAAAGGAAGCAAGCCTTGAAATCTTATGACCTGATTTAATGTTGGAGTATTTCCAATCTTAACATTTAAAATAGCTCTATGGCTAGAAAGCCCCTAACATTCTTTTCAGGATATACCTTTCTTCATGATATATACCACTTAACTTACTTCCTGCTAAAGAAGAGTAAAATGGCAGAGAATTAAATCTTGTCTTGAAATTGTTTCGTATATAAATAGATGAATACACATTCATAAAAAATATTGCTACTTTGTGATGACTAAATAAAGAAGTGCGTGCACACATTGTTGATCATCCATAGGCAATACAAAAACAAATAAAGTAACCAAAATATTAAACGACCATAACATGTTTCTATCTAATAGTCGTGAACCATATAACTCACGGGCCTTATTAAATAATGAAGATGCCTCCCCAAAGGAACGTATTAGGAAATGTGCAAAATCGTTTAGGATGCTAGCAAATATTAATGACCGTCACCTCTAATATCTGTATTTGTTTGAATGTAGACATCCAAGTGTGTTCATTTACATTCAAGAGAACGTATAAATTCTCACTCTATACATATGCACGCGGTCTTGAATGCTTCACATGAATTGCAACACGATCAATATATTGTACAGAAGAAAGACTGAATAATATAGACATATATAGACGACTATTTACATTTTATATAGGTTTAACCTAAATTAAATATCTTCATCCAGTTCCAATAAAATCAAAGATACCGCCAAGATTTATTGAAACAGACTAGACATGTTCATACTGATTGGAATTTCAAAATACAAAATTAAGCATTGTGTGGATGTAATTAAAAGCTGTATAGCTGCACAAGGCATGTACGAGTCAAATATTGGCCTGCACTCTGTTACAAATTTAACATACGTAATTGCGTGGAACCTACAGATACGTAAGAAACAGCATTATTCTGTTTCATATATGATAGGAGATACTAAACTATATTCTGGTTTGCAAGTTTAAAATAATTCAACACATACATATCAATATTTTCATACACACTTTGTACCTTCATAATAAAATACAAGCTAAGTTTTGCCAGTATATCAACCATACTGTTTATGTTTCGTTCATTTCTTGAGTAACAATTTTGTTAAGTTAAAGTTAATTTGTTCTCAGGTAGAAGATTGTGAACTGGCTAAAAAGAAACTGGATTGATCAGCTTTATTCAATAGTAAGAGCCGAGCTTAATGTTGCATGGTACATTTTATTGCTTATTTTGTCGTTATTTATTGCTGTAAAATATGTTTAACATTTCTGGCTAGCTGTTAACAATGTCGCCAGACAAAACTCTGTGGGATAAGAGAGAGAGAGAGAGAGAGAGAGATTTTTATTCAATGTTGTTTTTGTTTTTTTTTAAATAAGAATACTAATGTCCTTTTCCAACACGCATTAATACGTCGTCATATTGACTCTGTTTATCTCTTTAAAAAACATATTTCAAATCATTAATATTTATAGAGCAAACAATGAAATTACTGTTATTAATTGTTTCTATATTACATGTAGGTTTCCGTTAAAGTAAAAAGCATCTTCCCAATATCAAGTAGATTTATTTTTGCCTGGAATCATTCAGGTAGGACGCAAACTTTTAGTCACAAAGCTCTAGAAAATGATACCATTTAGTGTCTATTTAACACTATGGTAAACCTAAAAGAACATTACATCGCATTAATTACAAGAAATCCCTCGATGAATTTTGGATAGTTGTGTATGAAGACCGCAGTGGTTTTTTTATATTTCTATCTGCTTTTTTATTTATTTAATTGCAAAATTAAAGAAAAAAATTAGAGATTTGATTTTGATGTGATAAAGTGTCAACGAGTTACCTGTACAAAAATAGTTAGTGTTAATTAACAAGATAAGTCTAAATAAAATCTCAAAATTGTCCCTGCCACGTCCCCCCCCCTCTTCCCAACTCCAAGTTTGTAGCACCTGTATTCGTGTCGCTTTGTGACATAGCTGAGACTATAAACACACGTTGAAAAATAATAGATGTGTGCCAATTATTAGCCGGATCAAATGGAACTTTAATTACCCTTGAGAGTTAGTGTTTATTACAAAGATAAGCTGTAAATGCAATCTAAAAATTGTCTCATGCCAGGCCCTGCCCCCATCCCCCATCCCCACAATTCCACGTTCGAAGCGCTTGTATTCGTGTCGCTTTGTGCTATAACTGAGAATAGAAACAAACGTTGAGAAAAAATAGATGTATGGTAGTTTCTTATCCCGATAAAATGAAACAACTTTGATTAAAGTCGACAGTAATCCAGGTAGTCTGCGTAATCACCATAACAGCCAATGTCACTCGCATTTTTTTTTCTGCCACGCGGGAGGGGGATTCTCATTCTGAACCATCTGGAAATTATTTAGCTGTATACAGGGTGAGTTAATGAATTCTTTCGGACGACGAATACATTTTACTTATAGTTGTTTATAATTCATGATGATTTGTTATAGTTCAAGTATATACACCATTTCTATAATAATTCTATTCGGTTAATATGTTTCGCCAATATACGTAATAATTCCAACTTGAATGACACAACTCACTGCAACTACAATAGAAAACAATGAAGCATACATGAGGTCTAACGTGTGTACTATAAGCCTCAATTACTTTAAAACTGTGAATGTTGGGCAAGGAAGTCTACCTATTTGTGTAACACCGGTATTACTAGACACCATGATTGAGGTTGTTTTGTTAGTTACTGAATGAGATCTTTGCTATTTTTGTTGTGTTTAAACTATTTATTTCACAGTTCTTACGACAAAGACTCATTAATGGGCAGATTCATGGACTTTGGGTGGAGAAGCTGAGGGGGCGCAGCACCGCTACTGCTACCACTATCCTCACCCACTGAAAACTTCACCTTTCAATAATAAATCCGGAGTGTGTTGAAAGATAGAGGAAAAGAGATGGGATATTTGAGTATTAAATAATGAGCAATGGGAAAAATAGTGTTCAGTATCTTCTTAAACATAACCACATACACACATCTGAGAGTTAACTAAGTATATTCTCTAAAGGTTGGGTTTGAGGGGGCTACATGCATTTCAAAGAAAGTGTGTGAGATCTTAAAGAGATGTTTGCCAATATGATAATTTGGTGCTGGGTCCGTTAATTGGATTATTATTATTAAATTGATTATTATTATTATTGTTATTGTTATTGTTGCTGTTGTTGTTGTTGTTATTACTATTCTTATTCTTATTATTCGTATTCTTCTTCTTATTATTATTGTTATTAATTTTATTTATTTATTTATTTCATTTAGACAGATGAGGGGCATTTTGGATATCGTTAGGGAGAGAACTCCAAAGAATAATCGTAGACGGGAAACAAGACGTCTAAAATAAGTCTGGTATGGATTGGTGTGATTATCTGAGAGTTGCGTAGAGAGTAATTAAATGATTCTAGTGGTCATATGATAGAATGGCATTTCATGATTGGTTTTCTCTGAATCTAGCGTCTAGACCGAAAAGCGTTTCCACGCTGTGTCTTCTATGGCTTATCATGGTCACGATTATTCAACAAAATGAAAGTCCACACAAGCATCAAGTTAAAACCCGGCTAGTTTTGTTATAGAGGTAGACAACTTCAGGTACTCTAATATGTTCTCATTTGAACAGTATGCAAGTTACCTCCCTTGAATTGTATTATTTTGTGATCTTCAGACGATTTATTTGATGCAAGGAAAATAACTCGTCATATAACATTTCAGTTGTTTACTGACGCTTGTCTCAATACTTTCTTCATCACAATTGCATTTACAAATATTTATATTTCTATTTTGCTATATATTTTTCTTCGCTCTTTTTAGAAGATTGTGAAATTGTGAACCAATTTTCCAGAAATAATGTTCGTAACCCACCCTTATTAATCAATGGTTATTACTTTACCAATCACCGACATTTCCCAATAATTATTGAATCTGTACACCAACATAATTCAGTTGATCCTGATACACTTTCAGCAAAAGACGCAAGTCTGTACATACACGTGGGTTCCACAAACTTGCACTTACGATACCAATTATTAACTTTTCTTTTGAAATATGGTTAGAAAATGCTTTCTGTCAGTTGGTAATAGTTGTAATTATTGTCGGTATTAAAACAGGGTAAGTTTGTACTAGTGCTCTAAGCTAAATGCACAAAAATATTCCATTATGTGATAGTAATATATGTTTTGCAATCATGTTACTTTGTTCATTGTTGGTAATATTTAACTGCGCGAAAATGTAAACTTCGCAATATTTAAAAAAAATAATTATAAAAATAAATGTTGAATCGGTTTGTCAAAAATTCTAATTGGTTGATCATTTTATTATTTACAAAGTGTATATTGCAATTACTATAGGATGGTATAGTTTTCTTAGACATTCTTATTGCAGAAATTGCTTGCATTTTTACGGGGGAGGGGATCGTATCATTTAGTAAGCATCGCCTGTTGATGATAATGGTGATAATAATAATAATAATAATAAAAATAATAATAATAATAATAATTTCTGTCATTGTTTTTATTACAGCAAAGAGTCTGCACTTTGTACATTATTTAATTATGATAATGATAGTATCACTGCAATAATAATAATAATAATAATTAAATAATAAGAATAATAATAGTAATATTATTATTAATATTATTATTATTATTATTATTATTGTTGTTGTTGTTATTCAAGACAATAGATACAAGAAAAAATAGATTTTTCTGGAACAAATTAGGGAGAGAGATTGGATAGAGAGGTAAAGATCTACTGAATCTGAGCTGAATGATATCCCTTATTAAAAGAAGTGAGAGAGAGAGAGAGAGAGAAAGAGAGAGAGAGAGAGAGAGAGAGAGAGAGAGAGAGAGAGAAAGAGAAGGAGGGAGAAAGAAATCTTTATTAAATATTTTTACTTTAAAAAGAGAATAATAATGTCCATTTTCCCATACTAGTAATTACATAGACATATTGACTGTTTATCTTTTAACAACAAAAGATTCAAATCAATAATATTTATAGCGTAAGCAATGAAATTACTTTTATTAATTGATTGTATATTACATGTATGTTTCCGTTAAAGTGAAAGCTTCTTTCCAATATCAAGCAGATTTAATTTTGCTTGAAATCATTCAGGTAGGACAAAATATTAATCATAAAGCTCAAGAAAATGATACCATTTAGTCTCTTTCGAACCTTGGTAAACCAGCACAGCATTAATTACATGAAATCCATCGATGAATTCCGGATAGCTGTGTATGAAGACCGCAGTGTTTTTTTATATTTCTTTTTGCCTTTATCACATTTTTAATTGCAAAATTAGAGATTTGATTTTGATGTGATAAGTGTCATCAAGTTACCTATACAAAGAGAGTTAGTGTTAATTAAGAAGATAAGCCTAAATAAAATCTCAAAATTATCCCTGCCCCGTCACACCCCCCCCCCCCGATCCTCCCAACTCCAAGTTCGAAGCACCTGTATTCGTATCGCTTTGTGACATAACTGAGACTAGAAACAAACGTTGAGAAAAAAATAGATGTGTGCCAATTATTAGCCGGATCAAATGGAACTTTAATTACCCCTGATAATAATCCAGGTAGTCTACGTAAATCACCATAACAGCCAATGTGACTCGTATATTTGATTCTGCCACGTGGGATGGGGTTCTCATTTTGAACCATATGCAAATGATTTACCTGTATACAGGGTAAGTTAATTAATTCTTTCGGACGATGTATACATTTTACTTTTAGTTGTTAGTTTTGTTTATAATTCATGATGATTTGTTATAGTTCAAGTATATACACCATTTATATAATAATTGTTTGTGTACCACTGATTCTTGTACATACGTATGTAAGAATGTATAACAATAAAAACAATATTTTTCATGTATACATGACACACCTCTTTAAAGTTGTCAAACGATTTCTTTGCATAGATTCTGTTGGGTTAAATATGTTTCTCCAATATACATAATAATTCCAATTTGAATGACACAAAACACTGCAAATACAATAGAAAACAATGAAGCATAAGGTAACACACGATTGTTACTGACATGAGGTATAACGTGTGTACTCTAAGCCTGAATTCATTTAAAACTGTGACTGTTGGGCAAGGAAGTCTACCTATTTGTGTAACACCGGTATTACTAGACACCATGATTGGGGTTGTTTTGTTAGTTACTGAATGAGATCTTTGCTATTTTTGTTGTGTTTAAACTATTTATTTCACAGTTCTTACGACAAAGACTCATTGATTGGCAGATTCATGAACTTCGGGTAGAGAAGCTGATAATTAATGATAATTAATAATAATAATAATAATAATAATTATAAAAAAAATAATAATAATAATTAGCAGCACTGCTACAGCAACCACCATCCTCACCCACGGAAAACTTCACCTTTCAATAATAAATCCGGAGTTAAATATGGAGTGTGTTGAAAGATAGAGGAAAAGAGATGGGATATTTGAGTATTAAATAAGGAGCAATGGGAAAAATAGTGTTGATATCTTCTTTAACATAACAACATACACACATCTGAGAGTTAACTAAGTTCATTCTCTAAATGTTGGGTTTGAGGGGGCTACATGCATTTCAAAGAAAGTGTGTGTGATCTTAAAGAGACATTTGCCAATATGATAATTTGGTGCTGGGTACGTTTATTGGATTCTTATTATTATAATGATTATTATTATTATTATTGTTATTATTATTATTATCATTGTTGTTGTTGTTATTATTATTATTATTATTATTATTATTATTATATAATTTTATTTATTTATTTATTTCATTTAGAAAGAGGAGGGGCGTTTTGGAAATCGCCAGGGAGAGAACTCCAAGGAATAATCGTAGATGGGAAAAAAAACGTCTAGATAAGTCTGGTATGGATTGGTGTGATTCGTTGAGAGTTGCGTAGACAGTAATTAGATGATTCTAGGGTTCATATGATTGAATGGCATTTCATGATTGGTTTTCTCTGAATCTAGCGTCGAGACCGAAAAGCTTTTCCACGCTATGTCTTCTTTGGCTTAATATGGTCACGGTTATTCAACAAAATGAAAGTCCACCCGAACAGCAAGTTAACAACCGGCTAGTTTTGAGGTAGACAACTCCAGGCACTATAATATGTTCTCATTTTAACAGTATGCAAGTTACCTCCCTTGAATTGTATTATTTTGTGATCTTCAGACGATTCATTTGATGCAAGGAAAATAATTCGTCATATAACATTTCTATTGTTTACTGACGTTTGTTTCAATACTTTCTTGATCTCAATTGCATTTACAAATATTCATATTTCTATTTTGCTATATATTTTCTTCGCTCTTTTTAGAAGATTGTGAACTTGTGAACGAATTTTCCAGAAATAATGTTCGTAACCCACCCTTATTAATTTAATAGCTATTACTTTACCTATCACCGACATTTCCCAATAATTACTGAATCTGTACACCAACATAATTCAGCTGATCCTGATACTCTTTCAGCAAAAGACGGAAGTCTGTGCTTACAAGTGGGTTCCACAAACTTGCAATTACGATACCAATTATTAACTTTTCTTTTGAAATATGGTTAGAAAATGCTTTCTGTAAGTTGGTAATAGTTGTAATTATTGTCGGTATTAAAGCAGGGTAAGTTTGTACTAGTGCTCTAAGCTAAATGCAAAAGAATATTTCATTATGTGAGAGTAATGTATGTTTTGCAATCATGTTACTTTGTTCATTGTTGGTGGTATTTAACTGCGCTAAAATGTAAACATCGCAATATTTAAAAAAAATAATTATAATAATAAATGTTGAATCGGTTTGTCAAACATTCTAACTGGTTGATCATTTGATTATTTACAAAGCGTATATTGCAATTACTATAGGATGGTGTAGTTTTCTTAGACGTTCTTATTGCAGAAATTGCTTGCATTTTTTACGGGGGAGGTGATCGTATCATTTAGTAAGCATCGCCTTTTGATGATAATGGTGATGATGCTGATAATAATAATAATAAATAATAATTTCTGTCATTGTTTTTATTACAGACATCATTAGCACGTTGTATATTATTTAATCATGATAATGATAATATCACTGAAATAATAATAATAATAATAATAATAATAATAATAATAATAATATTAATATTATTGTTATTATTATTATTATTATTATTGTTATTCAAGATAATAGATACAAGAAAAAATAGATTTTGCTAGAAAAATGTACGTAGAGAGAAGGGATAGAGAGGAAAAGATCTACTGAATCTGAGCTGTATGATGTCTCTTATTAAAGAGAGAGAGAGAGAGAGAGAGAGAAAGAGAAGGAGGGAGAAAGAAATCTGTATTAAATCCTTTTTCTTTAAAAAAAGAATAATAATGTCCATTTTCCCATACTAGTAATTACATAGACATATTGACTGTGTTTATCTTTTAACAACAAAAGATTCAAATCAATAATATTTATAGCGTAAACTATGAAATTACTTTTTTTAATTGATTGTATATTGCATGTATGTTTCCGTTAAAGTGAAAGCTTCTTTCCAATATCAAGCAGATTTAATTTTGCATGAAATCATTCAGGTAGGACAAAATATTAATCACAAAGCTCAAGAAAATGATACCATTTAGTCTCTTTCGAACTTTGGTAAACCTACACCGCATTAATTACAAGAAATCCATCGATGAATTCCGGATAGCTGTGTATGCAGACCGCAGTGTTGCTTATATTTCTTTTTGCCTTTTTTGTACTTATTTCATTGCAAAATTAGAGATTTCATTTTGATGTGATAAAGTGTCAACGAGTTACCTGTACAAAAATAGTTAGTGTTAATTAACAAGATAAGTCTAAATAAAATCTCTAAATTGTCCCTGCCACGTCCCCCCCCCTCTTCCCAACTCCAAGTTCGAAGCACCTGTATTCGTGTCGCTTTGTGACGTAACTGAGACTGTAAACACACGTTGAGAAATAATAGATGTGTGCCAATTATTAGCCGGATCAAATGGAACTTTAATTACCCCTGATAATAATCCAGGTAGTCTACGTAAATCACCATAACAGCCAATGTGACTTGTATATTTGATTCTGCCACGCGGGGGTGGGGTTGGGGGTGGGGGTGGGGTTCTCATTTTGAACCATATGCAAATAATTTATCTGTATACAAGGTGAGTTAATTAATTCTTTCGGACGATGTATACATTTAACTTATAGTTGTTAGTTTTGTTTATAATTCATGATGATTTGTTATAGTTCAAGTATATACACCATTTATATAATAATTGTTTGTGTACCACTGATTCTTGTACATACGTATGTAAGAATGTATAACAATAAAAACAATATTTTTCATGTATACGTGACACACCTCTTTAAAGTTGTCAAACGATTTCTTTGCATAGATTCTGTTGGGTTAAATATGTTTCTCCAATATACATAATAATTCCAATTTGAATGACACAAAACACTGCAAATACAATAGAAAACAATGAAGCATAAGGTAACACACGATTGTTACTGACATGAGGTATAACGTGTGTACTCTAAGCCTGAATTCATTTAAAACTGTGACTGTTGGGCAAGGAAGTCTACCTATTTGTGTAACACCGGTATTACTAGACACCATGATTGGGGTTGTTTTGTTAGCTACTGAATGAGATCTTTGCTATTTTTGTTGTGTTTAAACTATTTATTTCACAGTTCTTACGACAAAGACTCATTGATTGGCAGATTCATGAACTTCGGGTAGAGAAGCTGATAATTAATGATAATTAATAATAATAATAATAATAATAATTATAAAAAAAATAATAATAATAATTAGCAGCACTGCTACAGCAACCACCATCCTCACCCACGGAAAACTTCACCTTTCAATAATAAATCCGGAGTTAAATATGGAGTGTGTTGAAAGATAGAGGAAAAGAGATGGGATATTTGAGTATTAAATAAGGAGCAATGGGAAAAATAGTGTTGATATCTTCTTTAACATAACAACATACACACATCTGAGAGTTAATTAAGTACATTCTCTAAATGTTGGGTTTGAGGGGGCTACATGCATTTCAAAGAAAGTGTGTGTGATCTTAAAGAGACATTTGCCAATATGATAATTTGGTGCTGGGTACGTTTATTGGATTCTTATTATTATAATGATTATTATTATTATTGTTATTATTATTATTATCATTGTTGTTGTTATTATTATTATTATTATTATTATTATTATTATTATTATTATTATTTAATTTTATTTATTTATTTATTTCATTTAGAAAGAGGAGGGGCGTTTTGGAAATCGCCAGGGAGAGAACTGCAAGGAATAATCGTAGATGGGAAAAAAACGTCTAGAGAAGTCTGGTATGGATTGGTGTGATTCTTTGAGAGTTGCGTAGACAGTAATTAGATGATTCTAGGGGTCATATGATTGAATGGCATTTCATGATTGGTTTTCTCTGAATCTAGCGTCGAGACCGAAAAGCTTTTCCACGCTATGTCTTCTTTGGCTTAATATGGTCACGGTTATTCAACAAAATGAAAGTCCACCCGAACAGCAAGTTAACAACCGGCTAGTTTTGAGGTAGACAACTCCAGGCACTATAATATGTTCTCATTTTAACAGTATGCAAGTTACCTCCCTTGAATTGTATTATTTTGTGATCTTCAGACGATTCATTTGATGCAAGGAAAATAATTCGTCATATAACATTTCTATTGTTTACTGACGTTTGTTTCAATACTTTCTTGATCTCAATTGCATTTACAAATATTCATATTTCTATTTTGCTATATATTTTCTTCGCTCTTTTTAGAAGATTGTGAACTTGTGAACGAATTTTCCAAAAATAATGTTCGTAACCCACCCTTATTAATTTAATAGCTATTACTTTACCTATCACCGACATTTCCCAATAATTACTGAATCTGTACACCAACATAATTCAGCTGATCCTGATACTCTTTCAGCAAAAGACGGAAGTCTGTGCATACAAGTGGGTTCCACAAACTTGCAATTACGATACCAATTATTAACTTTTCTTTTGAAATATGGTTAGAAAATGCTTTCTGTAAGTTGGTAATAGTTGTAATTATTGTCGGTATTAAAGCAGGGTAAGTTTGTACTAGTGCTCTAAGCTAAATGCACAAGAATATTCCATTATGTGAGAGTAATGTATGTTTTGCAATCATGTTACTTTGTTCATTGTTGGTGGTATTTAACTGCGCTAAAATGTAAACATCGCAATATTTAAAAATAATAATTATAATAATAAATGTTGAATCGGTTTGTCAAACATTCTAACTGGTTGATCATTTGATTATTTACAAAGTGTATATTGCAATTACTATAGGATGGTGTAGTTTTCTTAGACGTTCTTATTGCAGAAATTGCTTGCATTTTTTACGGGGGAGGTGATCGTATCATTTAGTAAGCATCGCCTTTTGATGATAATGGTGATGATGCTGATAATAATAATAATAAATAATAATTTCTGTCATTGTTTTTATTACAGACATCATTAGCACGTTGTACATTATTTAATCATGATAATGATAATATCACTGAAATAATAATAATAATAATAATAATAATAATATTAATATTATTGTTATTATTATTATTATTATTATTGTTATTCAAGATAATAGATACAAGAAAAAATAGATTTTGCTAGAAAAATGTACGTAGAGAGAAGGGATAGAGAGGAAAAGATCTACTGAATCTGAGCTGTATGATGTCTCTTATTAAAGAGAGAGAGAGAGAGAGAGAGAGAGAGAGAGAGAGAGAGAGAGAGAGAGAGAGAAAGAGAAGGAGGGAGAAAGAAATCTGTATTAAATCCTTTTTCTTTAAAAAAAAGAATAATAATGTCCATTTTCCCATACTAGTAATTACATAGACATATTGACTGTGTTTATCTTTTAACAACAAAAGATTCAAATCAATAATATTTATAGCGTAAACAATGAAATTACTTTTATTAATTGATTGTATATTACATGTATGTTTCCGTTAAAGTGAAAGCTTCTTTCCAATATCAAGCAGATTTATTTTTGCTTGAAATCATTCAGGTAGGACAAAATATTAATCATAAAGCTCAAGAAAATGATACCATTTAGTCTCTTTCGAACTTTGGTAAACCTACACCGCATTAATTACAAGAAATCCATCGATGAATTCCGGATAGCTGTGTATGCAGACCGCAGTGTTGCTTATATTTCTTTTTGCCTTTTTTGTACTTATTTCATTGCAAAATTAGAGATTTGATTTTGATGTGATAAAGTGTCAACGAGTTACCTGTACAAAAAGAGTTAGTGTTAATTAACAAGATAAGTCTAAATAAAATCTCTAAATTGTCCCTGCCACGTCCCCCCCCCCCCCTCTTCCCAACTCCAAGTTTGTAGCACCTGTATTCGTGTCGCTTTGTGACATAACTGAGACTATAAACACACGTTGAAAAATAATAGATGTGTGCCAATTATTAGCCGGATCAAATGGAACTTTAATTACCCCTGATAATAATCCAGGTAGTCTACGTAAATCACCATAACAGCCAATGTGACTCGTATATTTGATTCTGCCACGCGGGGTTGGGGGTGGGGTTCTCATTTTGAACCATATGCAAATAATTTATCTGTATACAAGGTGAGTTAATTAATTCTTTCGGACGATGTATACATTTAACTTATAGTTGTTAGTTTTGTTTATAATTCATGATGATTTGTTATAGTTCAAGTATATACACCATTTATATAATAATTGTTTGTGTACCACTGATTCTTGTACATACGTATGTAAGAATGTATACCAATAAAAACAATATTTTTCATGTATACGTGACACACCTCTTTAAAGTTGTCAAACGATTTCTTTGCATAGATTCTGTTCGGTTAAATATGTTTCTCCAATATACATAATAATTCCAATTTGAATGACACAAAACACTGCAAATACAATAGAAAACAATGAAGCATAAGGTAACACACGATTGTTACTGACATGAGGTATAACGTGTGTACTCTAAGCCTGAATTCATTTAAAACTGTGACTGTTGGGCAAGGAAGTCTACCTATTTGTGTAACACCGGTATTACTAGACACCATGATTGGGGTTGTTTTGTTAGTTACTGAATGAGATCTTTGCTATTTTTGTTGTGTTTAAACTATTTATTTCACAGTTCTTACGACAAAGACTCATTGATTGGCAGATTCATGGACTTCGGGTAGAGAAGCTGATAATTAATGATAATTAATAATAATATTAATAATAATAATAATAATTATCAAAAAATAATAATAATAATAATTAGCAGCACTGCTACAGCAACCACCATCCTCACCCACGGAAAACTTCACCTTTCAATAATAAATCCGGAGTTAAATATGGAGTGTGTTGAAAGATAGAGGAAAAGAGATGGGATATTTGAGTATTAAATAAGGAGCAATGGGAAAAATAGCGTTGATATCTTCTTTAACATAACAACATACACACATCTGAGAGTTCACTAAGTTCATTCTCTAAATGTTGGGTTTGAGGGGGCTACATGCATTTCAAAGAAAGTGTGTGTGATCTTAAAGAGACATTTGCCAATATGATAATTTGGTGCTGGGTACGTTTATTGGATTCTTATTATTATAATGATTATTATTATTATTGTTATTATTATTACTATCATTGTTGTTGTTATTATTATTATTATTATTATTATTATTATTATTATTATTTAATTTTATTTTTTTATTTATTTCATTTAGAAAGAGGAGGGGCGTTTTGGAAATCGCCAGGGAGAGAACTGCAAGGAATAATCGTAGATGGGAAAAAAAAGTCTAGAAAAGTCTGGTATGGATTGGTGTGATTCTTTGAGAGTTGCGTAGACAGTAATTAGATGATTCTAGGGGTCATATGATTGAATGGCATTTCATGATTGGTTTTCTCTGAATCTAGCGTCGAGACCGAAAAGCTTTTCCACGCTATGTCTTCTTTGGCTTAATATGGTCACGGTTATTCAACAAAATGAAAGTCCACCCGAACAGCAAGTTAACAACCGGCTAGTTTTTGAGGTAGACAACTCCAGGCACTATAATATTTTCTCATTTTAACAGTATGCAAGTTACCTCCCTTGAATTGTATTATTTTGTGATCTTCAGACGATTCATTTGATGCAAGGAAAATAATTCGTCATATAACATTTCTATTGTTTACTGACGTTTGTTTCAATACTTTCTTGATCTCAATTGCATTTACAAATATTCATATTTCTATTTTGCTATATATTTTCTTCGCTCTTTTTAGAAGATTGTGAACTTGTGAACGAATTTTCCAGAAATAATGTTCGTAACCCACCCTTATTAATTTAATAGCTATTACTTTACCTATCACCGACATTTCCCAATAATTACTGAATCTGTACACCAACATAATTCAGCTGATCCTGATACTCTTTCAGCAAAAGACGGAAGTCTGTGCATACAAGTGGGTTCCACAAACTTGCAATTACGATACCAATTATTAACTTTTCTTTTGAAATATGGTTAGAAAATGCTTTCTGTAAGTTGGTAATAGTTGTAATTATTGTCGGTATTAAAGCAGGGTAAGTTTGTACTAGTGCTCTAAGCTAAATGCACAAGAATATTCCATTATGTGAGAGTAATGTATGTTTTGCAATCATGTTACTTTGTTCATTGTTGGTGGTATTTAACTGCGCTAAAATGTAAACATCGCAATATTTAAAAATAATAATTATAATAATAAATGTTGAATCGGTTTGTCAAACATTCTAACTGGTTGATCATTTGATTATTTACAAAGTGTATATTGCAATTACTATAGGATGGTGTAGTTTTCTTAGACGTTCTTATTGCAGAAATTGCTTGCATTTTTTACGGGGGAGGTGATCGTATCATTTAGTAAGCATCGCCTTTTGATGATAATGGTGATGATGCTGATAATAATAATAATAAATAATAATTTCTGTCATTGTTTTTATTACAGACATCATTAGCACGTTGTACATTATTTAATCATGATAATGATAATATCACTGAAATAATAATAATAATAATAATAATAATAATATTAATATTATTATTATTATTATTATTATTATTATTGTTATTCAAGATAATAGATACAAGAAAAATAGATTTTGCTAGAAAAATTTACGTAGAGAGAAGGGATAGAGAGGAAAAGATCTACTGAATCTGAGCTGTATGATGTCTCTTATTAAAGAGAGAGAGAGAGAGAGAGAGAGAGAGAGAAAGAGAAGGAGGGAGAAAGAAATCTGTATTAAATCCTTTTTCTTTAAAAAAAAGAATAATAATGTCCATTTTCCCATACTAGTAATTACATAGACATATTGACTGTGTTTATCTTTTAACAACAAAAGATTCAAATCAATAATATTTATAGCGTAAACAATGAAATTACTTTTATTAATTGATTGTATATTACATGTATGTTTCCGTTAAAGTGAAAGCTTCTTTCCAATATCAAGCAGATTTATTTTTGCTTGAAATCATTCAGGTAGGACAAAATATTAATCATAAAGCTCAAGAAAATGATACCATTTAGTCTCTTTCGAACTTTGGTAAACCTACACCGCATTAATTACAAGAAATCCATCGATGAATTCCGGATAGCTGTGTATGCAGACCGCAGTGTTGCTTATATTTCTTTTTGCCTTTTTTGTACTTATTTCATTGCAAAATTAGAGATTTGATTTTGATGTGATAAAGTGTCGACGAGTTACCTGTACAAAAAGAGTTAGTGTTAATTAACAAGATAAGTCTAAATAAAATCTCTAAATTGTCCCTGCCACGTCCCCCCCCCCCTCTTCCCAACTCCAAGTTTGTAGCACCTGTATTCGTGTCGCTTTGTGACATAACTGAGACTATAAACACACGTTGAAAAATAATAGATGTGTGCCAATTATTAGCCGGATCAAATGGAACTTTAATTACCCCTGATAATAATCCAGGTAGTCTACGTAAATCACCATAACAGCCAATGTGACTCGTATATTTGATTCTGCCACGCGGGGTTGGGGGTGGGGTTCTCATTTTGAACCATATGCAAATAATTTATCTGTATACAAGGTGAGTTAATTAATTCTTTCGGACGATGTATACATTTAACTTATAGTTGTTAGTTTTGTTTATAATTCATGATGATTTGTTATAGTTCAAGTATATACACCATTTATATAATAATTGTTTGTGTACCACTGATTCTTGTACATACGTATGTAAGAATGTATAACAATAAAAACAATATTTTTCATGTATACGTGACACACCTCTTTAAAGTTGTCAAACGATTTCTTTGCATAGATTCTGTTGGGTTAAATATGTTTCTCCAATATACATAATAATTCCAATTTGAATGACACAAAACACTGCAAATACAATAGAAAACAATGAAGCATAAGGTAACACACGATTGTTACTGACATGAGGTATAACGTGTGTACTCTAAGCCTGAATTCATTTAAAACTGTGACTGTTGGGCAAGGAAGTCTACCTATTTGTGTAACACCGGTATTACTAGACACCATGATTGGGGTTGTTTTGTTAGTTACTGAATGAGATCTTTGCTATTTTTGTTGTGTTTAAACTATTTATTTCACAGTTCTTACGACAAAGACTCATTGATTGGCAGATTCATGGACTTCGGGTAGAGAAGCTGATAATTAATGATAATTAATAATAATAATAATAATAATAATAATTATCAAAAAATAATAATAATAATAATTAGCAGCACTGCTACAGCAACCACCATCCTCACCCACGGAAAACTTCACCTTTCAATAATAAATCCGGAGTTAAATATGGAGTGTGTTGAAAGATAGAGGAAAAGAGATGGGATATTTGAGTATTAAATAAGGAGCAATGGGAAAAATAGCGTTGATATCTTCTTTAACATAACAACATACACACATCTGAGAGTTAACTAAGTTCATTCTCTAAATGTTGGGTTTGAGGGGGCTACATGCATTTCAAAGAAAGTGTGTGTGATCTTAAAGAGACATTTGCCAATATGATAATTTGGTGCTGGGTACGTTTATTGGATTCTTATTATTATAATGACTATTATTATTATTGTTATTATTATTACTATCATTGTTGTTGTTATTATTATTATTATTATTATTATTATTATTATTATTTAATTTAATTTTTTTATTTATTTCATTTAGAAAGAGGAGGGGCGTTTTGGAAATCGCCAGGGAGAGAACTGCAAGGAATAATCGTAGATGGGAAAAAAAACGTCTAGAAAAGTCTGGTATGGATTGGTGTGATTCTTTGAGAGTTGCGTAGACAGTAATTAGATGATTCTAGGGGTCATATGATTGAATGGCATTTCATGATTGGTTTTCTCTGAATCTAGCGTCGAGACCGAAAAGCTTTTCCACGCTATGTCTTCTTTGGCTTAATATGGTCACGGTTATTCAACAAAATGAAAGTCCACCCGAACAGCAAGTTAACAACCGGCTAGTTTTTGAGGTAGACAACTCCAGGCACTATAATATTTTCTCATTTTAACAGTATGCAAGTTACCTCCCTTGAATTGTATTATTTTGTGATCTTCAGACGATTCATTTGATGCAAGGAAAATAATTCGTCATATAACATTTCTATTGTTTACTGACGTTTTGTTTCAATACTTTCTTGATCTCAATTGCATTTACAAATATTCATATTTCTATTTTGCTATATATTTTCTTCGCTCTTTTTAGAAGATTGTGAACTTGTGAACGAATTTTCCAGAAATAATGTTCGTAACCCACCCTTATTAATTTAATAGCTATTACTTTACCTATCACCGACATTTCCCAATAATTACTGAATCTGTACACCAACATAATTCAGCTGATCCTGATACTCTTTCAGCAAAAGACGGAAGTCTGTGCATACAAGTGGGTTCCACAAACTTGCAATTACGATACCAATTATTAACTTTTCTTTTGAAATATGGTTAGAAAATGCTTTCTGTAAGTTGGTAATAGTTGTAATTATTGTCGGTATTAAAGCAGGGTAAGTTTGTACTAGTGCTCTAAGCTAAATGCACAAGAATATTCCATTATGTGAGAGTAATGTATGTTTTGCAATCATGTTACTTTGTTCATTGTTGGTGGTATTTAACTGCGCTAAAATGTAAACATCGCAATATTTAAAAATAATAATTATAATAATAAATGTTGAATCGGTTTGTCAAACATTCTAACTGGTTGATCATTTGATTATTTACAAAGTGTATATTGCAATTACTATAGGATGGTGTAGTTTTCTTAGACGTTCTTATTGCAGAAATTGCTTGCATTTTTTACGGGGGAGGTGATCGTATCATTTAGTAAGCATCGCCTTTTGATGATAATGGTGATGATGCTGATAATAATAATAATAAATAATAATTTCTGTCATTGTTTTTATTACAGACATCATTAGCACGTTGTACATTATTTAATCATGATAATGATAATATCACTGAAATAATAATAATAATAATAATAATAATATTAATATTATTGTTATTATTATTATTATTATTATTGTTATTCAAGATAATAGATACAAGAAAAAATAGATTTTGCTAGAAAAATTTACGTAGAGAGAAGGGATAGAGAGGAAAAGATCTACTGAATCTGAGCTGTATGATGTCTCTTATTAAAGAGAGAGAGAGAGAGAGAGAGAGAGAGAGAGAGAGAGAGAGAGAGAGAGAAAGAGAAGGAGGGAGAAAGAAATCTGTATTAAATCCTTTTTCTTTAAAAAAAAGAATAATAATGTCCATTTTCCCATACTAGTAATTACATAGACATATTGACTGTGTTTATCTTTTAACAACAAAAGATTCAAATCAATAATATTTATAGCGTAAACAATGAAATTACTTTTATTAATTGATTGTATATTACATGTATGTTTCCGTTAAAGTGAAAGCTTCTTTCCAATATCAAGCAGATTTATTTTTGCTTGAAATCATTCAGGTAGGACAAAATATTAATCATAAAGCTCAAGAAAATGATACCATTTAGTCTCTTTCGAACTTTGGTAAACCTACACCGCATTAATTACAAGAAATCCATCGATGAATTCCGGATAGCTGTGTATGCAGACCGCAGTGTTGCTTATATTTCTTTTTGCCTTTTTTGTACTTATTTCATTGCAAAATTAGAGATTTGATTTTGATGTGATAAAGTGTCAACGAGTTACCTGTGCAAAAAGAGTTAGTGTTAATTAACAAGATAAGTCTAAATAAAATCTCTAAATTGTCCCTGCCACGTGCCCCGCCCCCTCTTCCCAACTCCAAGTTCGAAGCACCTGTATTCGTGTCGCTTTGTGACATAACTGAGACTATAAACACACGTTGAAAAATAATAGATGTTTGCCAATTATTAGCCGGATCAAATGGAACTTTAATTACCCCTGATAATAATCCAGGTAGTCTACGTAAATCAACATAACAGCCAATGTGACTCGTATATTTGATTCTGCCACGCGGGGGTGGGGGTGGGGGTGGGGTTCTCATTTTGAACCATATGCAAATAATTTATCTGTATACAAGGTGAGTTAATTAATTCTTTCGGACGATGTATACATTTAACTTATAGTTGTTAGTTTTGTTTATAATTCATGATGATTTGTTATAGTTCAAGTATATACACCATTTATATAATAATTGTTTGTGTACCACTGATTCTTGTACATACGTATGTAAGAATGTATAACAATAAAAACAATATTTTTCATGTATACGTGACACACCTCTTTAAAGTTGTCAAACGATTTCTTTGCATAGATTCTGTTGGGTTAAATATGTTTCTCCAATATACATAATAATTCCAATTTGAATGACACAAAACACTGCAAATACAATAGAAAACAATGAAGCATAAGGTAACACACGATTGTTACTGACATGAGGTATAACGTGTGTACTCTAAGCCTGAATTCATTTAAAACTGTGACTGTTGGGCAAGGAAGTCTACCTATTTGTGTAACACCGGTATTACTAGACACCATGATTGGGGTTGTTTTGTTAGCTACTGAATGAGATCTTTGCTATTTTTGTTGTGTTTAAACTATTTATTTCACAGTTCTTACGACAAAGACTCATTGATTGGCAGATTCATGGACTTCGGGTAGAGAAGCTGATAATTAATGATAATTAATGATAATAATAATAATAATAATTATAAAAAATAATAATAATAATAATTAGCAGCACTGCTACAGCAACCACCATCCTCACCCACGGAAAACTTCACCTTTCAATAATAAATCCGGAGTTAAATATGGAGTGTGTTGAAAGATAGAGGAAAAGAGATGGGATATTTGAGTATTAAATAAGGAGCAATGGGAAAAATAGTGTTGATATCTTCTTTAACATAACAACATACACACATCTGAGAGTTAAATAAGTTCATTCTCTAAATGTTGGGTTTGAGGGGGTTACATGCATTTCAAAGAAAGTGTGTGTGATCTTAAAGAGACATTTGCCAATATGATAATTTGGTGCTGGGTACGTTTATTGGATTCTTATTATTATAATGATTATTATTATTATTGTTATTATTGTTATTATCATTGTTGTTGTTGTTATTATTATTATTATTATTATTATTATTATTATTATTATTATTATTATTTAATTTTATTTATTTATTTATTTCATTTAGAAAGAGGAGGGGCGTTCTGGAAATCGCCAGGGAGAGAACTGCAAGGAATAATCGTAGATGGGAAAAAAACGTCTAGAGAAGTCTGGTATGGATTGGTGTGATTCTTTGAGAGTTGCGTAGACAGTAATTAGATGATTCTAGGGTTCATATGATTGAATGGCATTTCATGATTGGTTTTCTCTGAATCTAGCGTCGAGACCGAAAAGCTTTTCCACGCTATGTCTTCTTTGGCTTAATATGGTCACGGTTATTCAACAAAATGAAAGTCCACCCGAACAGCAAGTTAACAACCGGCTAGTTTTTGAGGTAGACAACTCCAGGCACTATAATATGTTCTCATTTTAACAGTATGCAAGTTACCTCCCTTGAATTGTATTATTTTGTGATCTTCAGACGATTCATTTGATGCAAGGAAAATAATTCGTCATATAACATTTCTATTGTTTACTGACGTTTGTTTCAATACTTTCTTGATCTCAATTGCATTTACAAATATTCATATTTCTATTTTGCTATATATTTTCTTCGCTCTTTTTAGAAGATTGTGAACTTGTGAACGAATTTTCCAGAAATAATGTTCGTAACCCACCCTTATTAATTTAATAGCTATTACTTTACCTATCACCGACATTTCCCAATAATTACTGAATCTGTACACCAACATAATTCAGCTGATCCTGATACTCTTTCAGCAAAAGACGGAAGTATGTGCATACAAGTGGGTTCCACAAACTTGCAATTACGATACCAATTATTAACTTTTCTTTTGAAATATGGTTAGAAAATGCTTTCTGTAAGTTGGTAATAGTTGTAATTATTGTCGGTATTAAAGCAGGGTAAGTTTGTACTAGTGCTCTAAGCTAAATGCACAAGAATATTCCATTATGTGAGAGTAATGTATGTTTTGCAATCATGTTACTTTGTTCATTGTTGGTGGTATTTAACTGCGCTAAAATGTAAACATCGCAATATTTAAAAATAATAATTATAATAATAAAGGTTGAATCGGTTTGTCAAATATTCTAACTGGTTGATCATTTGATTATTTACAAAGTGTATATTGCAATTAGTATAGGATGGTGTAGTTTTCTTAGACGTTCTTATTGCAGAAATTGCTTGTATTTTTTACGGGGGAGGTGATCGTATCATTTAGTAAGCATCGCCTTTTGATGATAATGGTGATGATGCTGATAATAATAATAATAAATAATAATTTCTGTCATTGTTTTTATTACAGACATCATTAGCACGTTGTACATTATTTAATCATGATAATGATAATATCACTGAAATAATAATAATATTAATAATAATAATAATAATATTAATATTATTGTTATTATTATTATTATTATTGTTATTCAAGATAATAGATACAAGAAAAAATAGATTTTGCTAGAAAAATTTACGTAGAGAGAAGGGATAGAGAGGAAAAGATCTACTGAATCTGAGCTGTATGATGTCTCTTATTAAAGAGAGAGAGAGAGAGAGAGAGAAAGAGAAGGAGGGAGAAAGAAATCTGTATTAAATCATTTTTCTTTAAAAAAAAGAATAATAATGTCCATTTTCCCATACTAGTAATTACATAGACATATTGACTGTGTTTATCTTTTAACAACAAAAGATTCAAATCAATAATATTTATAGCGTAAACAATGAAATTACTTTTATTAATTGATTGTATATTACATGTATGTTTCCGTTAAAGTGAAAGCTTCTTTCCAATATCAAGCAGATTTATTTTTGCTTGAAATCATTCAGGTAGGACAAAATATTAATCATAAAGCTCAAGAAAATGATACCATTTAGTCTCTTTCGAACTTTGGTAAACCTACACCGCATTAATTACAAGAAATCCATCGATGAATTCCGGATAGCTGTGTATGCAGACCGCAGTGTTGCTTATATTTCTTTTTGCCTTTTTTGTACTTATTTCATTGCAAAATTAGAGATTTGATTTTGATGTGATAAAGTGTCAACGAGTTACCTGTACAAAAAGAGTTAGTGTTAATTAACAAGATAAGTCTAAATAAAATCTCTAAATTGTCCCTGCCACGTCCCCCCCCCCTCTTCCCAACTCCAAGTTTGTAGCACCTGTATTCGTGTCGCTTTGTGACATAACTGAGACTATAAACACACGTTGAAAAATAATAGATGTGTGCCAATTATTAGCCGGATCAAATGGAACTTTAATTACCCCTGATAATAATCCAGGTAGTCTACGTAAATCACCATAACAGCCAATGTGACTCGTATATTTGATTCTGCCACGCGGGGTTGGGGGTGGGGTTCTCATTTTGAACCATATGCAAATAATTTATCTGTATACAAGGTGAGTTAATTAATTCTTTCGGACGATGTATACATTTAACTTATAGTTGTTAGTTTTGTTTATAATTCATGATGATTTGTTATAGTTCAAGTATATACACCATTTATATAATAATTGTTTGTGTACCACTGATTCTTGTACATACGTATGTAAGAATGTATAACAATAAAAACAATATTTTTCATGTATACGTGACACACCTCTTTAAAGTTGTCAAACGATTTCTTTGCATAGATTCTGTTCGGTTAAATATGTTTCTCCAATATACATAATAATTCCAATTTGAATGACACAAAACACTGCAAATACAATAGAAAACAATGAAGCATAAGGTAACACACGATTGTTACTGACATGAGGTATAACGTGTGTACTCTAAGCCTGAATTCATTTAAAACTGTGACTGTTGGACAAGGAAGTCTACCTATTTGTGTAACACCGGTATTACTAGACACCATGATTGGGGTTGTTTTGTTAGTTACTGAATGAGATCTTTGCTATTTTTGTTGTGTTTAAACTATTTATTTCACAGTTCTTACGACAAAGACTCATTGATTGGCAGATTCATGAACTTCGGGTAGAGAAGCTGATAATTAATGATAATTAATAATAATAATAATAATAATAATAATTATCAAAAAATAATAATAATAATAATTAGCAGCACTGCTACAGCAACCACCATCCTCACCCACGGAAAACTTCACCTTTCAATAATAAATCCGGAGTTAAATATGGAGTGTGTTGAAAGATAGAGGAAAAGAGATGGGATATTTGAGTATTAAATAAGGAGCAATGGGAAAAATAGTGTTGATATCTTCTTTAACATAACAACATACACACATCTGAGAGTTAACTAAGTTCATTCTCTAAATGTTGGGTTTGAGGGGGCTACATGCATTTCAAAGAAAGTGTGTGTGATCTTAAAGAGACATTTGCCAATATGATAATTTGGTGCTGGGTACGTTTATTGGATTCTTATTATTATAATGATTATTATTATTATTGTTATTATTATTATTATCATTGTTGTTGTTGTTATTATTATTATTATTATTATTATTAATTTTATTTATTTATTTATTTCATTTAGAAAGAGGAGGGGCGTTTTGGAAATCGCCAGGGAGAGTACTGCAAGGAATAATCGTAGATGGGAAAAAAACGTTTAGAGAAGTCTGGTATGGATTGGTGTGATTCGTTGAGAGTTGCGTAGACAGTAATTAGATGATTCTAGGAGTCATATGATTGAATGGCATTGCATGATTGGTTTTCTCTGAATCTAGCGTCGAGACCGAAAAGCTTTTCCACGCTATGCGCTATGTCTTCTTTGGCTTAATATGGTCACGGTTATTCAACAAAATGAAAGTCCACCCGAACAGCAAGTTAACAACCGGCTAGTTTTGAGGTATACAACTCCAGGCACTATAATATGTTCTCATTTTAACCGTATGTAAGTTACCTCCCTTGAATTGTATTATTTTGTGATCTTCAGACGATTCATTTGATGCAAGGAAAATAATTCGTCATATAACATTTCTATTGTTTACTGACGTTTGTTTCAATACTTTCTTGATCTCAATTGCATTTACAAATATTTATATTTCTATTTTGCTTTATATTTTCTTCGCTCTTTTTAGAAGATTGTGAACTTGTGAACGAATTTTCCAGAAATAATGTTCGTAACCCACCCTTATTAATTTAATAGCTATTACTTTACCTATCACCAACATTTCCCAATAATTACTGAATCTGTACACCAACATAATTCAGCTGATCCTGATACTCTTTCAGCAAAAGACGGAAGTCTGTGCATACAAGTGGGTTCCACAAACTTGCAATTACGATACCAATTATTAACTTTTCTTTTGAAATATGGTTAGAAAATGCTTTCTGTAAGTTGGTAATAGTTGTAATTATTGTCTGTATTAAAGCAGGGTAAGTTTGTACTAGTGCTGTAAGCTAAATGCACAAGAATATTCCATTATGTGAGAGTAATGTATGTTTTGTAATCATGTTACTTTGTTCATTGTTGGTGGTATTTAACTGCGCTAAAATGTAAACATCGCAATATTTAAAAATAATAATTATAATAATAAATTTTGAAGCGGTTTGTCAAACATTCTAATTGGTTAATCATTTTATGGTGTATATTGCAATTACTATAGGATGGTGTAGTTTTCTTAGACATTGTTATTGCTGAAATTTACTTGCATTTTTTACGGGGGAGGGGATCGCATCGTTTAGTAAGCATCGCCTGTTGATGATAATGGTGATGATGCTGATAATAATAATAATAATAATAATAATAATAATAATATTAATTTCTGTCATTGTTTTTATTACAGATATCATTTGCTCGTTGTACATTATTTAATCCTGATAATGATAGTACCACTGCAAAAATAATAATAATAATAATAATCATAATAATCAGAATAATAATAATATTATTATTATTGTTATTATTAATAATAATATTCAAGATAAAAGATACAAGAAAAAATAGATTTTGCTGGAGAAAATTAGGGAGAGAGAGAGGGATAGAGAGGAAAAGATTTACTGAATCTTAGCTGTATGATGTCTCTTATTAAAAGAAGAGAGAGAGAGAGAGAGAGAGAGAGAGAGAGAGAGAGAGATAGAGTGGTAAATCTTGATTAAATCCTTTTTTTAAAATAAGAAAAATACTGTCCATTTTCCCACACTAGTTATTACATAATCATATTGACTGTGTTTATCTTTTTTTCAACAAAAGATTCAAATCAATAATATTTATAGCGTAAACAATTGAATTACTGTTATTAATTGATTCTATATTACATGTACGTTTCCGTTAAAGTAAAAAGCTTCTTCCCAATATCAAGCAGATTTATTTTTGTCTAGAATGACGTAAATCGCCTACGTATAACCTCATTTAATGTCGACCAACATATTCCAGTCAACGCGTTGTAGCGTCAGGTCAGTTGGGTGCAGTCATGGTCTTGTCAAGTGGTGTGAAAAAAATAAAATAAAAAAAATAATATAAAATAAATGGCCTGACATTTCTTTAGGGTGGGACAGTAAGTTGAATTTGAAATAAGCATGAAAAGTCAAACATCTGAGCTAAATTTATCACGTAACGCGAAATGTAGCTTACTATATCAGTCTCTATTCTATAAATAGGTCGCATGGGAAGATTTTAGCATCGCCTCTGCTCTTAAAATGACATCGTCGGTGAACCAGTCAATAGAAATATTTAAAATTTGCTTGATCCTATCAGATTTAATTTACATATTGACTGGTGTAATACAATATGTTGTGAGTAATTTTGTCTACCGGCGTCTAGATTATATAGAAGCCGTCTAGATAGTCTGTGGGTTTGAATAGTTTACGGTTCCGACTGGTTTCACTTGTGCGGCATTTTATCCATAATTTTTCAATAGATAATTTCTATTTATCATAGATTAAAATGTAGAAGACTTGCAGTGCTCTATGCTGCATTGAAATAAACGTTGTTAAAGGAAGACGCCAATATAAATGAGTGGGTCTCAGCAAAATTCCTGCAAATAAATAAATAAATAAATAAATAAATAAACAAATAAATAAATAATATGGAAAAGAAAACTAATTAAAAGCAGAAATCAAATATGGAGAAAAATGATCAATATCTTCTTGTTTGATGAAACAAAGTTCGTACTGACTGGAAATAAAATTGCGCAAATTTCGTTAAATGTTCAGTGATTGCACTTTTCACAAGCGACAATGTGCAATCTCATCTTTCAAGGTATGAAAGGATAATCTAACATTGCTGATCTTTTCCGTGAACCAAACTACCTGCTTAACTTTTCCATTCCTTTCAAAGTCATGCATATACTACTAATATTATGCATCAAATCGATTATGATATCAAAAAATGGAAGCAGAAGGGTGAATTATGGAAAAATACCGTAACAATTGTATGTATGTATGTATGTATGTATGTATGTATGTATAGGGTTTAACGGCACGTCAGTACAACCCTCGTCATATAATGCCAATTAAAATGTAACGGTAAACAATACAATGTAAATATGTTGAAATTCTTTGAAAGTTATATACAACAAAAGAGAAAAGTAAAACAGTAAGTACTTCTGTATTTTTTCTATAGATTACCTTATTGAATGCCTTTAAAATCGGATTTGTTTCCTTTTCCGAAAACAAAAAACAAGGATTTTGGAAGAAACAAAATATGTTCTCTCTCTCTCTCTCTCTCTCTCTCTCTCTCTCTCTCTCTCTCTCTCTCTGTGCGGTCATGCGTGTCTACAGGTTTGATGTATAAAAGTGGAAATACAAGTTTAGACTGGCTTCCATATTTTTTTGTCATAGAAATACAAGTTTAGACTGGCTTCCATGTTTTTTTGTCATAGAAATACAAGTTTAGACTGGCTTCCATGTTTTTTTTGTCATAGAAATACAAGTTTAGACTGGCTTCCATGTTTTTTTGTCATAGAAATTAACCTCAATCGTTTTTTAAAGTCTGCTTTAGAAACATATAACTACTACTACTTTTCTTTCCCATACATATAAGAACTTGATTCTGTTCCCATCAATTTCTCGAGGTTTTGACCAATGTTTTATTAGCATATGACCAATGTTTTATTAGCATATTACGTCTTTTGCTGTTTATATCATATAGGCCCGAAGTAAAAAAAAATGGCTCCTGACGAAATCTCCCATGCAAGTACATACATACACACACGTAAACATTCACTTTGTTATTTAGAAATAGAAAGAAGTAAAAAATAATCGACATTTTGGTTTGATAAGTGTTATAATCCCAACCCCAAATAAAAAGGACACTAAAATGCCTTAACACATTTGTACAGACGGAGACTTTGAAATGCATCGGTGGTTAAAACGAAAGTTAACACGACTACGTTTAAATTAAGAGTATTGATTTTTTGTCGACATTATACATTTGGAATATCTGAGTCGGTCTGTTGATTCTGAAACCAGTCGTGCAGCAAATTTATTTGACGACCTGAATGTGAATGACAACTTTGTCGTTCACGTGTACACTGAACGCAATATGCTTTGTTTTGATAAAAGATCCAGGATAATAATAATAATAATAATAATAATTGCATAAGAAAAGAATTTGAAAATAACACTTCTCTTGTTCATCTCAATCACTGTGTTTGTCTCATCTAACTTTGTCCAAGGCGGCGAATGTACACAAAGAAATGAAAACTAAATTTCGCGAGCGCGCATAAAAACTGCACCACCTAAGTTCCAGTTAAACGTTTGAGAGATGCTCTCTCTCTCTCTCTCTCTCTCTCTCTCTCTCTCTCTCTCTATATATATATATATATATATATATATATATATATATATATATATATATATATAATCAGTGGGTGTACGTGTTATTGACAGAGATGTCACCGTTGCCTTTGAACTTGGATACAGCAGGTAAAAGCACAAATGATATTGTCAATTACCAAGGATTGACATAATATCTTGTGGTTCTAGTTTTCGCAACTACTAAATAAGAATATGTTGCTTCATATCACGCCCAAGAGTATTGGGGTGTTGTTTTTGATGACGATGACGATGAAGATGATAAAGATGATGATGAATTCAACTTGCAACATTGGCAAACGTCAGATCTAGCTCAGACTTACTGCTGCTGCTGCTACTACTACCACTGCTACTACTAATGACTGTGAATTCAATACTTATCACGTGATACCAACTTTCGTGGACTTTGTGGTCGCTACCCAACGAATCTCTTGTAGAAACAATTGGATTTCTTCTGAAATCTACTAATTTAAGAGCCGAGGAAAATGTCCTGCTTTCTTTATTCCCGCAAACAACGTAAATTGATACCCTCGAAAATAAATGAATTAATAATAATAATAATAATGATACTGTTTTATTATTAGTAGTAATAGTAATAGCAGTAGAAAATTTCTCAAGCTATTTTGATATCGATGTAATTTTGGTAAACCAAGTTCTTTTTCGTTTACATATGTGTGCGTATTTGTCGCGAGTTTGTCTTGTGGAAAGGTAAGTGTGTCTCTGTCACACCGTAAGCGTGTATATGGGCGTATATTGTAATTGAGAGAGAGAGAGAGAGAGAGAGAGAGAGAGAGAGAGAGAGAGAGAGAGAGGCCCATATTCTTCTAAACGTGTTCGATACATTGATGCATTTCATTTCAAATTAGGTAAATAAATAAAGAACCGAAACTGTAGTTGTATTATTGTTAAGTTGATATAAGCAAGCACAATCAGAATGTCTAGTGTACATGTCAGTATTCAGTTTCATTTCCCTTAAACTTTTCATCCATTTGTTTACCGATTTTTAAGGGATGATACGTGAGCCTTAACATTTCGAGGTAAATTATACAGTTTACAGCAGCAAACTTACAGCAACATTCTTCTGTATACCCGCATAATATTTAGACAAACCTCTGTAGCACGGGAAAAAAAAATTGTCATGAGTTCGGCCGGCTATTGTGTGCATTTCAAAATACAGTATAGTTTAGTTCACACCTGTGTTAGAAGATCGAAATTGAAGAGAATAACATAAGTGATAACCAGAGTATGCAAAATAAAACAAAACTTTTATCGCTTCAGGCATTGAAATAATCATCCATAAGAGCTGGAGACGACAACGAAAGCATAGAAATGAGAATATATATAAATATGTATATATATATATATATATATATATATATATATATATATATATATATATATATATATATATATATATATATATATATATGAGCTGGAGACGACAACGAAAGCATAGAAATGAGAATATATATATATATATATATATATATATATATATATATATATATATATATATATATATATATATATAAAGGTAGGTATGTATGTATGTTATAATGCATAACAACTTATTCTGGGAGATACTATTACTGTCAACTCTAAAATAATTTATCACAATGAAAGTTAACTGTTGTTGTTGGCGAATTCACAAGAAATATAAACTTTAAGTTGTGTAATGAGGTCTACAGTATAATGTGTACCTCATAAAAGATTTTTTTCTTAAGAATTAACAGCTAAATGTTTAGATTTAATTAAATTTCAGTTGTCCATCTTGTATTAACGTTACATGCATATGTTTTTCCTGAAGCTCCTCCTTATCTCCAACATTCCAGATATATTTGACTGAGCTGGCAAGGGCAAGTTTAGTTATACTTGTTCACACCTTTGTGTGAGTAGGAACAGAGCCACGAGCGAATGAGTAAGTATGTCAGTACACCAACCCAACCCCTTTTTCGTAAATTCACCTCACTTTCAACCTTATTCATAAGTTGATCATATACATTTTAGCGACTTAACAGAGTAATAGGACTGAGGCGACCTGTTGAAGCAAATTACACTTTTGACATTTTATAAACTTTTTCACCTTATCTAACCACAAAGCAAGTACGATTCAGCAATGCACCACAGCGGTTTTATCATTGTTGCGAATGTTGTAAGAGGAAATAACTGTATGTTTCAAAGGTAATGCAGTTTCCATTTATTTTCTGTAGCTCACAAAGTGCTCGTTGCAGGTATAATTTATATAGGCACACACACTGAAGCTACGCATGACATGATTGGAAATCTTGTTTTTTTTTCAGATGTGAACATAGAAAGATAAAGTTTTCAAATTTGAAAACACAGGAATGATAAACATGAAAACTATTTCATCAATAATTGTTTATATTTGATACTAAGGTATATAGTAAATAGGGATACATTTAGTCAAAATTGAATGCAACACAATTATCATGTGATTTTTCTTCAGTATTCATTAATTAGTTTGACAAAAACTTATATTAGAAATAATGTTTCAATGTAAGATTAGAGTGGACGACACGGACATAATGTGCGACGGCAAAATATAAATCATTTTTCCTGAACAATCAACATTAATTTTCCTACATTTTGTTTCTAATTGTTGTGGGTGGGGGCTGGGATTTTGCTGATAAAATGTTTGTGTCCTCAACTAGCTTAAAAGAATAATGCTGCTCTGGTTTGTATAGATAAAAAGCTATCAATCCCCTTCTTCGTCCTCGTTCGAAATTTTGAACGGTCGGTCCATAATGTATCTATGTATGCGATTAAACCTTCAACCATGCATATTTTCTTTTTTATCTAATGTTCCTAGAATATTAATAAGTTACATTTTTCGAACGGGGGCTAAAGTTGGGTCGAGGAGGTGTGGGGTTCAGAGGAGGGAACAGGGCTTCGTGCTCAGAGTCTGTTATTTCAGTAGTAATGCTTGAGTGTAAAAGTACAGATAAAATGCAGAGAGAGAGAGAGAGAGAGAGAGAGAGAGAGAGAGAGAGAGAGAGAAGAATTGGCATTGCATTTTATGATCGACAGTTGTAAGTTAGCAGCAGGTTTCAGTGATAGCGTCCGGTCAATGTGAATTGAAATGCACTGGACCGTATACCTGAGAAGTCGTATGTATCTAGTTAAATGTAACATCTTAATATTGAATATATGCAGCGTCCGGCGGTTGTTTTAAAGAGTATGTGCAATTAGAGAACTGACTCCCGCGGATGAGAGCATTAACATATAATTGGGGTATTTTTTTGCCGAAATATAGATTATTTACTTTCTAATTCATCAAACTGAAAGTTTGACAAATTCACAAAAAGATCATATAAAATAATATTATTAAGCGGGAAAAAACTAAATTTCAAAACATTTTCTGGACAATAACTTTGTTCAAGCAATGACGAGGAAAGTATTAATGTTCTTCTTTTCTATATAATAGTTTACCGGTCAAGACGTAGTTCACTGACCCTTTCGTCGAATTAATTCTTTTGTCGGTAATTTTGTCTGGTATATATATATATATATATATATATATATATATATATAATATCTGAGTTTTGAAATGAGGATATTTTAATTGTCCACACAATATGATGCTTTGTCACCCTTAATCGATATACACAAATGTGTATATATCCATTGTTTGTTCGAACATGGAAAAAAATTGATCCTGAAATTGGAAAAGCAGGTTTTTTAAACTACTGAATGATAATAAATTCAAACGTGTCACTTTTGAACTTACTCCCCAACAATGTATAATGACCAATTTTTAAAATTCTTAATAATAATCATCATTTGTGTTTTTCTGTTGATATCTCCTCCAAGCAGATGGAGGGCTAAGCAATATCAATCCAAAATTAAAAACACAATGTGAATATTTATCAGGCAATCGACCAAGCAGATACAAATTTACCTCGTATTCTTCTTTTTGACATTTGCGAGCGATTGCTCATTTTCATGAATTATGACAGGCTAAGTTGGACGTGTCCCGTTCACTATTATATGTATGGCTAAAATAAGGGTGGTGTGAAGATTACGGATCTCTAAATTTAGTTCTAAGCCATAGAAACACGGAACCCAAGGATATTTGGAACAGGTCTGTTAATTGTGATGCATATTTTCCAATGAAAGGTCGAGGTCAATATGATCCAAATTGAAGTATATCGCATGGTAGTTACTCCTATATGTACAACACATTTGCATTTAATTTTTGAACCCAAGCTGTGAGGAGTAAAATTTAAATTAACAGCGTAAAGGAGTTTTTCATGCAAAATTGAATGTATCTAGAGTACCATGCGGTTTTGTGAAAGTATTGTTATGCTGTACAAAGAAAACATCTGGTCGACATAATGCCAAATTCCTAATTACACTGAAAACATGGACATTAAGTATGACGTTAAAAGAAACACAAAACACGGTTGATGAGACATTTTTACTAAACGGTCAAAAGTAATGCATCTAGGGTTTGTTATAGCTCCGCATCGAGGGTAGATAATAACAATCGCGTCCGTCTGTCCGAATTCTTCCTTCACTCAGGTACTCGCTAACGCAATTAGTCTCGCAACTCTTGATCGATTTCTACGAAATATATGGTAAAGATTATAGTCATCAAATAAAGATGCACATATCGAAAAATCACATTGCTCCAGCACATTTTGTTTGAATTATTGTCCTTTGTGTCTTCTAACAGTGAATGATGCAGTCTTGTTGGCACAACCAGTCCCGTAGTTATTCTGTTGTCGTGTTCTGACACATTTTTCTAGACTTATGCCCCCTTCTTGTTTTCAAAGGTATGTAGTCACTAAAAAAATTATCGTGTGTGCAACAAGTCCTAGAACTTTTAATGTCTTGCACTGAAACTTGGTAGATATTATTTCCATGAGGCAAATATAGGCATATCACTTGGCAGACATAAGTCAACTCAAACTTCATTCTGTCGTCGTGCTCTGACACATTTGTCCAGAGTTATGCCCCTTGTTTGTTTTCAAAGGTATGAATCTATTTACAAATTAATGTGTGTGTAACTAGTTCCAGAACTATTGATGAATTACCCTGAAACTTGGTAGATATTATCTCCACGAGGCCAATATAGGCATATAATTTTCTTGTCATGATCTGGTGCATATTTCCAGAGTTATGCCCCGTTTTCATGTTAATGTCTATGCAATATATAAATAATTCGTGTGTGCACAACTAGTCACGTATCTTTTGATGAATTGACCTTCAACTTGGCTGACAATACTGCCATCACTCAGATGATGTTTTGGAGTTTGTCCATGTTTAAAAACAAATCTGCACGGTGACGTATACATCCATACATTCTGACAGCGGTATTGCTCTTTTCAATTCGGATTTTTGATATAGCTTTTTCTTACTCGCTTATTACGAGATATCTACTTGATATTGCATATTAATAACTTTAAAGTTTGCTTTCCAATTGAAATATTCTTATTAATTTTATTTTTTTTTTTTTTTTTTTTTTTTTTGTGGGGGATCCTAGACATTCCTGCATAGTTTTTCATTTTACAGTCAAATGTTTCCTCAGGCTGCACACTTACTATTGTAGAATTGCTGTCTGGTCTTTGGGACATGTAAATATCAGCTCGCTTGACTCTAAGAGCAAAAGTGTCTGAGAAAATGACTTAATTGCAAACGCTAACCTGCAGAAACTGAGCTCAACTCAAAAGTAATAATACATCACTGGGACATGAAATTTAGGTTTCAGGGAGGAAATTACCTAAAAGCTATAACCTTATTGTTCACGCCAGATAAACAAGAGACTTCATCCATCCATAACCCGGAATCGCTCTGATATCTGATAAAAAAATTTAATCAGATACAACAAAAAGATCTTAATACCTTTCTTATGATATGACGTCTGCATCCAAGTGTGTACTAATGTTATTCCATGGATACGTTTAGACAACTGGTCAAGAGGATACGAAAGCTAGCATATGCATGTACATGTTGTTTTTTCCTTTCTATCTTTCTCTTCTTTTCATGCAAACGCCCTGAAATAGAAACGCTTAATTTAGTTTTTGATACAGAAAATTGATAGATGGTTGATATTTAAATGCTCTGTAGAATTTGTACTGCAAAATGGCGGGGTATACATTTGCAAAAAAGTCAAAAAGAAAACAAGAATCAATATATAGAAGAAAATTAATGAAACTTTGAAACCTCCGAGTTAATAACGTGGGGATGTTTTATGATCCTGATTACTTCCAAGGGCTCTGATTTTTCATAGTAACTGATCCAAAACGTGCATTTTTAATATCTTCCAAACAATACAAAGGATAAAAATATTTTTGTTTCAAGAAATAACCGAGAAGTCAAACAATAGTTATCCTGCATTTACTGAATAACAAAGTGGGAAGTACCATTTATGGTGCCTTACATTTTCCATGTTTACATTTGAAACTTTAACAAAACACTATTAGTACAGTGATGTTACCAGAAAAATATTGATAGCATGATGGGTATCTTGAAATGACTATATTTAATTGGCGTAAGCACGTACACACATTTGATGATCATATACATGTTAAGTTAAATGTATATCATTAAAAAATTATTTAGTAACTTACATTCTTAGTATATTTTCGTTTAGGAATGTGGAAATGATCAACAAATGCAAATTTTAATTTTTTGCATTGTTGCAGTTTCTAACACGACTTAGAATGGGATATCTTGATATTTAAGTCTTGGCGATAGGAAACTGAGCTATTTAATTACATTTAAATAAGGTGCTTTACCCTTGTGCCTTCTAGTATGCTGCGATCAGTACCTACTACTTACTGCATATATATTCCTTTCATAGGGCTTTACAATTTAATCACAAAAAGACCCCAACGCACAGCATCCATAAACACGGCATAATAATGTTCGCATAAATATGAGTACAGTATATTTACTACAGAGTATTCACAATTGTATGCGAACATTATTTAAGTTAGGTTCCTACCTCTTGCATGTCTTTAGTGACTAAACTTTAAAGTCATGTTGTTCCTTTTACTTAGAGAAAGCATTAATGTATAGCGTGATAATTTTAAAATTGCCACTACTTGGTTGCACGGACTTTATCCTTTGTCCGTCCGACAACGATTTTAGACTTCGACAAAGTTATTATCATGGTCATAACAAGTCATGATGCCTATACTGCTGATTTCTTGCCACTCTGATTTCTTGCCACTCTGATTTCTTTCCAAAAGTTCATTATATTTCTTCTGATGGTAAACTGGATGAAGGGAGGATAGCCTTTTTGGACGAGTGTTCTTTTGATTTATTGATTTGTGCAATTTTCCACTAGGAATTTGTGAACATGTCAGTGAATCACTTTTCTTGAAGATGTTTGTTTGCATGTCTGCGACTGGATTTTGACTATTGTTGACTAAATATGAAGTTACTGGCATAAAAGAGTGTAACCAGTCTAGCTAAACTGTCAGGTATTTTTAGTCAAATGCTCATTGACATTATATACGTCATATCTAAAGGGTTAAATTTACAACCCGAAAGACGATGGGCGCTCATTATATTTGTGTGGGCCATTATTATTTTGTTCTTGTGCCATTGGTGAAAAAATGCCACCAAGTTTGCACTCTGGGTCGGTGTCATTATTGTCCTCTAAATTGTTGATAATATTTTCAATATCAGTTACCTTTCTGACAAGTTGGTTTCATCTCGAAGTTAAACATTTCCGTTGACTTTTTCACTAAGGTTTCAACCTGCTATGAAATGACTCGAAATATTACAATTCAAGTACACTTGCCAGGCAATGTATGCAGCACCAAGCAACCACATTGGCTTGTATAGTTGCGTAGAATGTACCTATAAATAACACATGCTCTATAATAATACAAAGGAGGACACTTATCCCCTTATCCTGCAACCTGTTTGAGAATCAGCTATTCCTCGCGTAGCGTGATAAATTTAGCGCCGATGTTTATCTCAGACATTTGACCTTTCATGCTTACATCAAATTTGACGTTATTTCACACCTTTTGGGAACAAGCTCTCATTGGCTGACCGAATATAACGTACTTCGCCTACGTATAACCACCTTTTCGGTCGACCAATATATTCCATTCAACGCGTTGCACCATCAGGTCAGTCGGTTGCAATCATGGCCATTTCGAAGGGTAATGTGAGAAAATGGACTGACTTTTCTTTAGGGTGGGACAGTAAGTCTAATTTGATATAGGCATCAAACGTAGAACATCTGAGTTAAACATCTGTCCTAAAGTTATCACGCAACGCGAAATGTAGCAAAGTTGGTCGTAGGAGAAAGGGCAGAAGTGTCTATATCAGTGTCTATTCTATAAATAGGTCGCATGAGAAAATGGAGAAGTGTCTTTCCTTGTGTTATCATCTAATGGACATGCATTATATATAGATACACTGTAATCAATGATTATGTGGTCAACTACGAAGGAAGGAATTATTGGTTTCTACAATAAATACATACTGATCATAGGATCGGGGACTTGCATACTACCGATGTTCTTTATGCAGAATAAGAATCATTGTGAACACTTTAAAAAGTAAACAGCAGGTAAGATTTTAGCATCGAATTTGCTCTTAAAATGACCGCGTCGGTGAATCAGTCAATCGAAAGATTTTAAATTTTCTTCATCCTATCAGATTTAATTTACATATTGACTGGTGTAGTACAATATGTTGTGAGCAATTTTTCTCTACCGGCTTTTAGATTATATAGAAGCCGTATATGTAGCCTGTGTGTTTGAATAATTGACGGTTCCGGTTGGTTTCGCTTGTGCGGCATGTTATCCATAATTGTTCAATAGATAATTTCTATTTATCATATATTGAAATGTAAAAAACTTGTAATGCTGTATGCTGCATTTAAATATGTGTTGTAAAAAATACTATAATTGACTAGATCTCAGAAAAATTCCTGCAAATAAATAAATAAATAAATAAATAAATAAGTAATATGGAAAAGAAAACTAATTAAAACAATTATGGAGAAAAATGATCAATATCTTCTTTGATGAAACAAAGTTGATTCGTACAAACTGGAAATAAAATTGCACGTGTCTCGTTAAAATGTTGGATGATTGTACATTTCACAAGCGACAAGCTCTTTGCTATATAATAATTATCTTGAAATGTGCAATCTCACCTTTTAAGGTATGAAAGGATAATTTAAAATTGCTGATCTTTTCCGTGAACCAAATTACCTGGTTAACTTGTCCATTCCTTTCAGAGTCATGCATATGCTACTAATATTTTGCATCAGAGCGATCATGATAATACAAATCTGGAAGCAGAAGGGTGCATTATGAAAAATTACCTTAACAACTGTATGTAGAAAGGTATGTATGTATGTATGTATGTATGTATGTATGTATGTATGTATGTATGTATGTATGTATGTATGTATGTATGTATGTATGTATGTATGTATGTATGCATATATGTATGTATGTATGCAATCATGTGTATGTATTTATGTATGTATGTATGTATGTATGTTAGCGCAACTCTTCCCCCATTTTGTCTTGCAGTTTTATGGATCTCTTTGAAACTTGGTGCTTTGTATGGTCATCATCCAAAGATGCATATATTTAAAAATCTTTGTGTTTTTCCTGATGTATGTAAGAGTTATTGCCCATTTTGACTTACTTTTGGATTTTGTGAAGGCAAGTTAACTTTCAGTTTTTGGTGGATTGCTGTGAAAATTAGTACATATTATGGTCATCATCACAAGATTATGCTTGTTGACAAATCATTGTGCTCACTTTATTTTCGGAAGCGTTATACATTTTTCTTCCTATTCATATATCTGTATCTTCAGATAGGCCTAGGATGCGGGACAGGCGGGATTATATTTACGTGAGTAAATCACTCCCTTGCGATTCCTATAGTTTCTGATTAAGTGTGAACTTGAATATATATATATATATATATATATATATATATATATATATATATATATATATATACATATGTGTGTGCGTGTGTGCATGCGTGTGTGTGTGTGTGATATATGATTCTTACCGAGGATAATTCCATATGATATGATAGTTTATTAGACTTAGCTATAGCTTCTTATTTATCCATTGTCCCATCATGAAACTATATTTTCTATTTAAATAGGAAATACAGCCAAGAGATATTTTTAACGCAAGGAAAATGCTTTGTTACACAAAATATTGAATCGTAATTAATACAATCATGCCAGTTTGGACGCAGCTTCTTGCATCTTATTATCCACTGTTTTAATAAAAACTGTATGAAATGATTAATATCTATAATCTTTTGTATGTATTATTTCTTATATGACTTTCGTTATTAGGACTTCAAACATCATGGGACTGTTTTCCTTTCAATGCATCTCATAGATGGGTAGATATGTCTGGTATCGCATAATGAAATGTTATGGATCCAGAAATAAGGGGAACTGCTTTTGAACATTTCGATTAAATGGTTTGCAATGATATCGCGCTATAGTGCACTTGAGCGTGTCAGTTTTAACTCTGTGCAACAGAGTATCGTTGCCATTTTCTAGTATGCTTAATTCACATTAACCTAAATTGAGATGTTGATGTCTCTCTGTAGAGGTATGACTTAAACAAATGCAACTGACATTCCTCGATACATTTGGAAGAGGCAAAGGTTGGTTAATTTTGTTAATGAATCTTTCGTATCGAACAGTCACAATAAAATGTTTGCAATTTCGTTGAGCGTCGACTTGTAATAAAAATACAAATAGTTATAGCAGTTATCCCACCTTTCATGGATCATTTCTTTTAATTATTTGTGAGTTGGGTATGGTTTTAGATACATGTAATGTTGCCTAACGTTTGAGCTAAGAATATGTACACACAATATGTTGGTTTGTTACCCTGAATATCCATTGTCTCTGGAATTGAAATTGGGACTACAGACATTATGTAATATTCACAAAAGGAATTGCTTGTTTTTACAAACTACTGAATCCCAACCAATACAAACCTGAATGATGTTTTATAAAATTTCCTGCAAAGTATAATTTGGACTCTATAACAGTAATCACTTTTAAGTCTCGACATCTCGAGCAACATGAATTGTAGAAATAAAATTAACTTTTGTCGATGTTTTATTTTTTCTATTAAAAGGGATGTTTCTGTTTTGTATAATGTATCAATTAAATTAACAACAAGAACAACAACAACAGCAAAACATATTGATTATATATTGAAGTCGTTCAACTCGAAACACACGGCCCTCCCAAGGAATTATTTTCATGTGAAATCATGAAAGCGGCAACTATTTTTCATAAATTATGACAGGCTTATTTTTACATATGCATTCCATTAACCACTGTGTTATATGTCTATACCCAGGGCGGTAAGAGGAGGGTGAGATGATAAATTAGCTCTAAGCCATAGAAAGACAATACAGTGGGATTTTGAAACTTGCCACAATTATTCGTGACATACCACTAATAAATGTTACAGTTTGAACAGGGATGGAACAGATCAGGTTCACAGAGGTCAGAAGTCAAAGGGTAAAAAGTTTGGCAATTTTCTAACACTTTGTCATCATTGTTTTCTTAATTTTTATTACAAATGAATGAAACGAAACATTTTTTTTTCTATATTATCTTTACCTTAATCAACAATTTACCTTACAATTTACAATTTTAAATATGAGTTGCGTTTACTTCAGTGTTCTAAAACGTCTAATTTTCCCATAATTAAGGTCTGTTCACACACAATTATGTAGGTTATTTCGTACACAACATCAATGTCAAATTTCTTTTTTATTTAGACAATCATACATGATGTTATGAAAAGGAGACAAACAGTTGTATAAATGTTCATTTTTGTTTGAAGGTTGTACTCTACAGTTTCGCACTTTCCATAGATTTGATTTTTAAAGAAAAATAAATTCCCATGATTTCATCACAGGTTATCCGGATTATTTAAAACATCCTTATATATCTTAGCTATTGTTAAAATAACTTTTAATTCCCTTTATGTTGGTGTATGATTGATGCGTGTAATTTGTGTTATGAATATACAGCTTGGCTTTACTTCAGAAGTGCATCTTTCAAAAGACTGCTAGGTCTGCTCGCTCTTTTTCACTTCCTGGACTTGAAAGGTGAATTGGAAATTAATTCAGTAATTGGACTATCAGAAGCTGGTATTGTCTAATCTGGCAAAATACATTTTCCCTATTTAAATAACTGCCAAAGTTAATGTACTTTAGACTAAGTCCGGCTTATTTTTCGAGCACATTTTAGCAGCTGTCTGCTTTAGATAGTGCATAGTTTCCATAATTACCACATGTAAAGAAATTTCCGTCACCGTACATGACAAAAGCATAGAGGTATGCCAACAGTAGTGCTAGTTGCCAATGCAAACAAGTTCACCTTTTACCTGTCCCTGTCTCAGAAGTACATATTAACTGTAGAGCGCTAACGAAGAAAGTTGACTCGATGCTGTTCGAGTCTATGTGAACTTATTTCTCCTTGACAATAATGATAAACCAGTTGTGATGCATTACTGAATCAGATTTACTTTGTGGTCAGATAGAGTAAAATAATTTACAAAAAGTTAAGAATGTAATTTAGTGCAACAGATTCGGTTATCACAATCCTACCGCCCTTTTAAGTCGCTAATATTTATGTGTTCAGTCAGTGAAAGTGAGGCGAATTTACGAAAGGGATGGTATGGGTTGTGTTCTGAAGAGTGAATTTAATCTTTTAAGCATCGATCCAGGAGCAAGTCTGCTAAATAACAAAAATAATATTTTTCCTGCGAAAATACCGGATATATTTAATTTTGTAGTACAAACTTCGACATATCTTTTAACTTGTGAAAATATATTGTATTTTTTGTACTACACGATGAAATATATCCGGTAGTAACGCAGGAAAAGAAAATATCCTCTCTCTCTTTCTCTCTCTCTCTCTCTATCTACATTTCTCACAACTCCCAGATAATTTATCACAATGAAAATTAACTTTTATACATCATGTGTTAGGTGTGAGGTTAAATTCACAGGGAATACATAATTTAAGTTGCATTATTTAATAAAATCTGCATTATGTTTTATGCTTTATAAAAATAGATTTATTTTACTTAGGTTTGGTTTGGCCAGTATATTTGATCGAGGAAGACCCCGAAGAGGAACCACCGACCCACGGGAAGCTACTGACAAGCTTTATTACATACCCACCTTGATCGAGCCGAGACGCGAACTTACGCGAACAGAGATGAGATGTGTGAGCGATCTGTAGAGGCTAGAGCCTTACACCACTCGGATACCCGGGGTCCCTATTTCAATTAGATATTACCAGTATATGTTCGCTAAAACTCTACTATATCAAATTAAATGTTTAGTTCTCATCAGATCTCAATTGTTCATTCTGTGTTGTACAAAAAAAAAAAAAAAAAAAAAAAAAAGCTACATTCATGTTTGTTTGTTTGTTGAAGCTCCTAATTTTCGCCCATGTTCCTGAGATATCTGACTGAGCCTGCAAGGGCAAGTTTAGTTATACATTTTCACACCTTTGTGTAAACGCATGGGTCGGTACATTTTGGTGTGACAAAATCTATGCCTGAGAGCGGAAGAAAATTATTTATGTAGAAAACTAGGAAATTTTAGGTTGTTTGCAAATCTCTATATTGATTTTCTTTCAGGTCATGCAACCAATAAAAGCAATAGAATCTAGTAATTCATTTAGGCATTCGCTCGTAGCTGGCACATTCACATGGCGGTAGCTGGGGGAATACTGGGATTGGGGTGGGGTATAAGGTTAAGAGTGCCCCGTTTAGGTTGATGCGAGTTTGGTACAGATATAACAATCATTAATTATTTTTGTCGGCAGCAATGAAAGCTAAATCTATCCAAAGATGAACTACATATCAATAAAAATGAGTAAAATCATAATTTATCCAATATAAGACTATAATCAATAAAGTGTCGCTAGATTTGGAATGCAGTCTCTAATCATAGGAATATCAATCTTGAAGAGCAAACGCCTGAATGTTAGCAAATAATTGCATTCCTCTAAATTGTCTTTGGTTGAAACTACCCGCATTATCGTCTTTACTTTACATTCCATGTGTTGACATGCAAATTAACTTTGTTGCTTTGCACTGGCACATGATAGGGATAAGAACAGCATTCCATGTTGCCCTATATCAAGAAATTTGAATGTTTTCTGCACTATAGGGTCAGTATGAATCAAAACTGACAGTTGTGCTGTATATATCCTGTTATTGGTATCATCTTATGATTGAATTTATAAAGCGCCCGGTAACTAAAATTGTAGTTACCTCTTAATATATAACACACGTTATAATTTACTCGTTCACACCTTCTGCGAAAGAGTGAAGTTGAAAGTGAGTGGTATATAGAGAATTGTTTCTTTACTGCAGTAATACCGGATATATTTCAGTGTATCAAATTTATCGTTTTTCGCTCCACGAGATGAAATATAGTTGGTATTTACGCAGGAACAGAAAATGTTCCTTGTATAATATATCAAATTTGCTCATGAATCGAAGCAAAAAGGATTAACCTCACTCTTCAAAACGCCATCTCACCACCTTTTATTTGGCAAATTTACCTCACTTTCAACCGTATTTATAGGCATATCATACAAATATTAGAGATTTAAGAGAGCGCTAGGATTGGGATGATCTAATATGTCGCATTCAATTAATTTTAGAAATTTTGCAAAGTATTTGACCCTATCTGGCCAGAACAAAATTCTGATTCAAGAATGCACCACAGCGGGTTTGTCACTTTGTCAAGGTAATAAGGGAGAATAACTTCATGGAGACATTAAAGGCGTCGAGTCACGTTTTTTAAGCAAAAACATAATTTCCATAATTGAAAGGTAATGCAGTTTCCATTTATTTGTTCTAGCTCACAAAGTATTTCTTTGTTGTGTCTTTTTTTGTGTGCCGCAGGTATAACTTATGTACTCACACACAACCAAGCGTCGCGTGGCTTGATGGGAAATCTTATATTTTCACATATATGAAAATATAAAGATATATTTTCACATATAAAAATTTAGGGATGAAAAAATATGGGTGCTATTTTCACCAAAACGTTTCTATATTTGATACTTAGGTATATGGTAAATAGTAATACATTCAGGCAAAATTAAATGTAACACAATTATAATGTAGATTTTCTTGAGTATTGTTTAATTTATTTGATTACAACTTACATTAGAAATAATGTATCAATGCAAAATTTGAGTGGAAGACACGGACATAACGTGAAAGGTAAAATATACGGAATACTTATTAAACGATCAAGATGAATTTTTCTACATTGTATTTCTAATTACTCTGGTTGGGAAAGGATTTTGTTCATAATAGTTTCAACCCCCAAGCAGCTTAAAAATAATCTTACTCTGATTTGTGCAGAAAAGAACATATTCTCCCCCCGCACTCGAACTTGTCAATGGTCGGTCCCTATTGTATATGTGTGGGCGAATTATTCATACAGCCATGTATATTTGTTTCTATCAAACGTTCTGAGAAGATTATCTTTTATGTTTCGAACGGAGGCGCGGGAAGGGGGAGGGAACAATACCTTTTTTCAGTAGCAATGGTTTAGCGAAAAAGGACAGCTAAAATGCAGAGAGAGAGAGAGAGAGAGAGAGAGAGAGAGAGAGAGAGAGAGAGAGAGAGAGCCTGGACTGACATTGCATTTTATGATCAACAGCTGTCAGTTAATAGCAAATTTCAATTATAGCGTCCGGTCAATGTGGATTTTAATTAACTGGACCGCATTCGTATAATTTTGTATGTATCTCGTTAAATGTAACATTTTAATGTTGAATGAATTTAGAGAACTGACTCCACTGGAAGAAAGCATTAACATATAATCACAGAAACTATTCTAGCATCTAGATTTTTTGAGGAATATAGTTTGTTTGCTGGTAAAGAGGAATTGTTTCTTAAGTCGGTTGTTGTGCCGGGTGCAATGTTTTAAATCTGGGTTTGGAAATGATGATCGTTAAAAAATCTTTCACACAATATGATGATTCATCTCCCTTAAGCAATATATGAACTTATGTATCCTTTGGCTCATCATGAACTTTATTAATCCTAAAATGGAAACGCAGGTTTTTAAAATTATTGCATTATAATTAATTAAAACAAGTCACTTTTAAACTTACTTTCCAACAATGTATAATGCACAACTTTTGAAATTATTAATAGTAAATCATTAATGTTACCTGTCGATATCTCATCAAGTAGACTGAACCGTGAAAATGTAGCTAACATTCGTCAGTACCTATTAAAAATGTTAAGTATATTGAGGATTACAAAAATATATCAATTAAATTAAAGAAACACAATGTGAATGTTTAGAAGTCCATCACCCGAGCAGATACGGCTATACCGCTTATTCCTTCTTTTGACATTTGCAAGCGATTACTCTTTCGCACGAACTATGACAGACTGTGTTTGATATGTCCCGTTCACTATAATGTTGTATGGCTAACACACTATGGACAGTCTGTGTTTGAAATGTCCAGTTAACTATAATGTTGTATGGCTAAACACACTATGGACAGGCTGAGTTTGATATGTCCCGTTCACTATAATGTTGTATGGCTAACACACTATGGACAGGCCGTGTTTGATGTGTCCTGTTAACTATAATGTTGCTAGCACACTATGGACAGTCAGTGTTTGATGTGTCCTGTTCACTATAATGTTGTATGGCTAACACACTATGGACAGGTTGAGTTTGATATGTCCCGTTCACTATAATGTTGTATGGCTAACACACTATGGACAGTCTGTGTTTGATATGTCCCTTTAACTATAATGTTGTATAGCTAACACACTATGGACAGGCTGTGTTTGATGTGTCCTGTTCACTATAATGTTGTATGGCTAACACACTAATGACAGGCTGTGTTTGATATGTCCTGTTAACTATAATGTTGTATGGCTAACACACTATGACAGGCTGTGTTTGATGTGTCCTGTTCACTATAATGTTGTATTGCTAACACACTATGGACAGGCTGTGTTTGATATGTCCCGTTCACTATAATGTTGTATGGCTAACACACTATGGACAGGCTGTGTTTGATATGTCCTGTTTACTATAATGTTGCATGGCTAACACACTATGACAGGCTGTGTTTGATATGTCCTGTTCACTATAATGTTGTATGGCTAACACATGGGTAGTGAGATGATTAGGGATATCTAAATTTAGCTCTAAGCCATAGAAACACGACACCCAAACATATTCAAAACAGGTCTGTTATTCTGGATGCTTTTTCTATCAATGGGCGAGCTCAGTATGATCCGATTTGAAGTAAATCAGGTGGTAGTTAATCTTTTATGTAAAGCACATCAGCATTGCAATTTTGAACGTAAGCTGCGAGGGGTAAAATTGAAATAAACAGTGTAAAGGAATCTTTGAGCCATTAAAGTGTTTTTCCACAAGAGAAAATGATCTTTTCTTCTTACGAAGCATTGAAGCGTAATTAATACAATCATTCCAGTTTATATTCATCAATTTTTAATTGAAACAATTTAAAATTATTAAGAAGTATCGTTTATTACTAGTCGATATTTTGTCCTCTAGCTGTATGGATGCAATTAACATTGGTCCATACCTTGGAAAAGGTATGTAATATATCTATTAATTTGTAGCAGCATATTGTTTTGTACCAAAATCATAATCTGTTTTTGATTAAATATTGTTCAATTTATTTAATGAAAACATATGTTGGAAATAATTCAAAATTAAGAATTACAACGAAAACGTGAACATAACGCGTGAAGTTAATTATCAGATATATTGGTTGATCAGGCATTTTGTTTTCTGAACGAGAAAATAACGTCTTTTTTTGGTGGAATCAAGTGTGAACTGGAATGTCTTTAGCTATATGTGTGTTTTCTTAAATACATGTCCCAAGAAGATAATCAGACTTGCAGAAGGGGTGAGTGGTGTTAGAGACGAAATCCGTGTCTTGTGTATATTCGCACAGAAATATCAGTAGTAACATAATACTTATAAGTGTTTCACCCACGAGATGAAATATATCCGTTATTCACCCGTTTCAAGTAAATATCCTCTCTATATATCGATTAAGGTTAGCAAAGAATCATAATGTGCGTTAATATCGTTATCTGGAAACTCAGGCAACAACAACAAAAAAGTACATAGATCTCACACAATAGCCAGCTCATTTTGTAGAAATTGGCATGTTTAACTAAACTATTTGTATACAGGTTGGAAAACTAGAATTTATTCGGTTTTGCATGAAAATGCTAAAAGGTTGTTTCTCTCATTTCCAGATTAATATAGTTTTATGATGCGAACATATATACACATATATATATATATATATATATATATATATATATATATATATATATATATATATATATAAATATATACCTTCTCTGAGGCGACTGAGGCTGAAGATAACAAACTATCGAATGATCCATGCTAATTAAGGTCTGATAAGAAAGAACGGGTGCAACTCAACTTATAATCAACTAATGGACATATTTTTAAGATAGTATCGATGCGAAGTGTCAGTCTGGAGTACAAATTCTAAGATTTACGCTTAAAAATGAATACAATCTATAAGTAACAATATTCAACCTGATCATTAGATAAAAATGGCTTCAATACAATGTTTTGTTTTATTAATATTCTGAATGATTCTGTCTTTTACATTAATTTGATAATCTAAGAAACTTTTCACATGTACAATCTAATAAACCTATACTTAATGCACCAATAACGCAGAACAACTGATTGATAGCTTAATTTCCGTTCAAACTTATCTGAGTGTTTTATTCTATGAAGTAAATTTTCGTAGTTTGCAGAACTCGCAAGTCAATAACGGACGTACCATAAGCTCAATCATCAAATACTGTTCATAACATAATACACAGTAAGTGGTGCAGATAATATCGGCCCATATAGGCATGTAGCAGTCATGCAGCAAACAGTTGATATTAAACAAATATTTACTGTAATTGCAAATCCTTATATGTTAATATGTGTGTGTGTGTGTGTGTGTGCATAAATGGTCAAGAACATACTCATGTCCACATTTAGAAGAAGCAAGAAAGTGAAGGCATAACTGTTTCTCTTTCAGTACAAATACATCAGCAAGGAATATATTTAGAATATTGTAAGGTCAAAGATAAATGTTTCTCCATTTGGCTCAAAATATGCATTACGAAGTGATACCAAACATGTTTTATTTTTTCTTTCATTTAAAAATCAATTATTAATCAAACAAGCAAAGAGCATACAAAATGTGATATTTTTTATTTTTCTTGACTGCATTTCATATACAGTGCTCAGTTTTTAATGTCGCTCTCACAATCTTCAAAGAATTCACATTATAATGTGGCTAGCAACGTTTTAATAACATCCGTTTGAATCGTGTTTCTATGCCTTACAGCTAAATATTAGACTATATTTTATCCAATTACCCCTCTTGCCCAACAGCTTTGAATAATCGCAACAACAACATTAATGGTGAACGGGAGGCATATGCTAAACAGATAACCTGTCACAAATTCATTGCTACAATTTTCACACCAAAGAGTCAAAAAGGCAGCTGCGCTAATTCTTGGAATGTTGAATAACTTAGAAAATATTCACAAGATGGTTTCGTAATTTACGTCATAATGTTTGCCTGTCACCACTCTTGCCGTTACAAAGAGAAGTAGACCGATTTTCAGTGCATTTTCAACAATTCTTAATATATCATATAGAGCGAAAGTTCTCGCTCGCCTCCCTCACAAATCGCTCTCTCAAATTATCTGTGATTAAAAATATTTTTAATTAAAAACAGGGGCTCCATTGTCCTTTGCTGGAAATTAGTTAAATCAAAAATTTGTAATAAATCAAGTTGTGTTATGTCGCCAGACAGTATGCACATCTATCAGTATCTAAAGCTGTTACTGGATGAGAAATCGATCATAGCAATGTTGTAAACTTAAGTAAATAACATACACCTGACAAAATACACAGACTATAATAAAAACAGATGATTAATTGTGACGTGACAGGCAGAAAAAAATCATTTATGCTACTAGTTCGGACATGTTTTCGAAAGGAAGCAAAATATCTGAAAAAGTAATATCGCCGTTTGCCTAGACAAAAATGTCGATCACGAACCTTTTCTTATAAAAAACCCTTATATTATTCTCCTGAATTAATTGAATTGTTTAAATATTTTTTTGTTTCTAATCTTGGTCCATCTTTCAATCGGTTATTTTCATAAACCTCAAACAAACATATAGTACATTAAAACATTAAAGGCATCCCATGCAATTCAGAATTATTTCAGATTTTATATTATATGGGGAGCTTAATTTTCTTAATAAAATAAATATGTTTGGCAAAAACGTTGCATAAATTGGCAGCAAAACAATTGTTGTGGATGTTATGTAAATTGATTCCTAAGATACAGTTATATGACAGGACTACATACAGCGTTCTAAGGTGAAGTTCAGTCCAGGTGCATTCACATTGAAAATATATGATATTTGCTTCTAATTTATAGCCCTTGATCATGTAATGAAATCTCAAAGATCTTCAATCACTCTATGCCCCATCCCTCCACCCTCCCTCTCTCCTCCTCTCTTCTCGGTCCCCTCTACCTATCGATGATTCGTCACTTTACCTTTGACGTTTAAATTACATAGGACTTTAAAACCTGAAACTTCATCCGTTTCCGTTTCCAAGGATGAAAATATATTTTACGTGACATTTAATGAACACTAGATAATATATTATCAGAGATATACTCAAACAAACATTTATATTATAAATATCATTTAGGAGGCGTTCCATGTTGATCATTATATTTTTCCTAAGCAGCATTGTCCCTTGTTCCCGTTCTAAATTTCTGCAATGATTGAATTTATTTCCACAAGCAAACTGTTTGGGATGAAATAATGATTTAAAAAAAAATTACGCAACAATGCATTTATATAGAAGTAATCCATTTTAATTTTTCTATGAAAGCATTTATGTATATTAAAATTCATTTCTATTTTTACTCTAGCACTGCATGATATCTAATCACATTCAATCCTAATCACTCGAGATGTAAATGATTTCTAAATAAGTATTACGGTTTTCACAGAGACCTTTAATTACGAGAACCCCAGCTACTGTGTTTCCCTATGGTTTCGAGAACCTATAGATATAAAAACCTTTCTTATGCGAACTGATACGTGGTTCAGTTAATTTCGAACTACTTTATATTATCCGTATTATGTGACAGGGAAGCCTCCATTACTAACAACAGATCGTTTTTTGAAGAAAATATAGCGTGTCACTCGTTAACTATGGTAACTAGACTTAAATTGTTGTCCATTGTTTTGAATTTGAACTCAGTTTCGTCTTGATGCGAAGAGGTGATACTTACCTTTCGATCACGCAAGCAAATGTCTATTTACGGGCAGTGAACAATTATTTTTATCTAATTCACTCACCAGTAAAATATCAAGGATTATTTTACTTGGAAAACTACAGTAATTCACGGTTTAGCATAAACCAAAGCAAGTTATAAATCCTTAATGTTACTTTATATCTATTTTTTTTACAATCGAAAGAAAATGATTTTTCTATTACAAAGATCTTGAACCATAATAATACAATCAATCCCGTTTGGAACCTAGTTTAATCTAGCTTATAATCAGCAAGCCCTAATTAAAACTAATGTAAAATTGTTAATAACTATCAACTTTTTTCCCAAGTATATATCTTTCTCTAGTAGTATTAAAATGCAATTAATTCACGTCGATACCTTTGAAAAGGGTAAAGGTGGTCTGACAGATAAAATATCCATGTTACAATATAAAAACATTGTACTAAAACCACCATCCACTTTTAGCTCAAATAATGCTGAATTTATTTAAAGAAAATACATGCTGGAAATAATTTAACAAATAATAATTACAACAAAAACATGGACATTAAGCATTACGTTCAAAAACCCAAACATATTGGTTGAAGTGGCATGTGTACTGAAG
>JAQPZY010000356.1:0-130819 GCA_029931535.1 Margaritifera margaritifera | reverse complement strand
CTTATGCCTACCTTACTTTACTTTTAAATTATATGTGTTCTGGAGAAATTGTAAGTAATTTCCGTCATTTAAATCTCCTTTTTAAGTAATACATGCACATATAGATGGTCACGTTGACCTTTTACTCATTTATTACATAATATGACAAAGCTGATAATATATTTCAGTCTTAAATTGAAGAGAGATAAATGGAGATAACAAAGTAACTCTTAGTTAGACAGATTTATTTAAATATTTTGTTCTGATTTTCTGAACCTCAAATACTTAAATGTTGCCTGAAATGCACCATTGATATTGTTGGTATGCATGAATTTGCAATATAATTTAATAGTTCACTAATGTAATCTTTGACATGCAGAACTATGCACAATGTTTACTTATGCATTCTACTACTATACGTAGGTCCGTCAAGTAAATTAAGGGTGGATATAAGAATCACGGTACTAATTATATGAAAGAATGGGAACCAGTCTAGAAATGGGTGAAGATAAAATAGAGTAATATATGGGTGTGGCTGGCCACGATTGGTTTAATTATGAAATTTTAGTACATAATTTTAGTAAAAAGAATCTTTTGAGAGCTTAGTTCTATTTGTAACCGATGGAATTTCAGTCCTTTTACAGACTTGACTTTGGAAAATTCTTTACTAAAATTAGTACCTGATTATTTTGGTGTGAATTATATATAAATGGGAATAATATGTGCTTTGGGACATAAAGAAGGACAGAGACAGTGAGAAAATCTGCAATTTATTACTACACATCAAGTAGTCATTACAACCTTACACAAGTTGTTATGCTCATGAAATTTTGCATTCAAATTAAATTGTAGTCAATCAGTTGCAGTGTTCCTCGTCATTCCTGTACTTATTCTAATTTATATTTCACATTCACAGCACTATAGATAGTCGTGGGTATTAAAACAAATAAAGAAACAGGTGATCCCAATCAATTGCATATGACGGGGGGATGGAGGAATGTTGGCTTGGTTGATATTTTGATGTGACTTTAAATTCGTAGTTTAGCTCACCCACGAAAACCATGAAAATTGGAACCCAACGAATTTAAAGTGTTTCACAGTATATGTTTGATTTCATTTTCTCAAGTCCTTCAAACCTATATATGATCGTAGAGTAGGGGATCTCAACAGTTTCCAAGTTATGACCCAGAGGCAGCATTCTCAGAGACCACTCTTGAGGCAAGATCAGATGGTGTAATCCAAAAACTCATTACAAGTTTTATAGCCCTGGCCCTGACAATGACACAAACCAACTTTAAGATCTCCTCCTACAATATTTAAAATATTTAGATTTTTAAAATACTATCCCCACCCCCTGATCATGTCTACAGGTCACCCTCAATCATATACCAAAGATTCAAGCCTGTATCTTCGGTGGTGTAAGAAATACACTACTTTACAAATGGATGGATTAATGGATGGACAGACGGATAGGCAGGAAAACAGAACCTCTAACTTTTTTTAAAATTCATGGGGATAAAAGTTACTAAGTTTTCTTTAATACTTATTTAAACATTATGACTGTCAATGATAATTATGAACAGACTTGAAAATACTATTAATAAGTTGATAAATATCTTATTGGTTGACAGAGTGCACCTTCCATCAAACACCTTGCTCATGACATGAGAAACACAGGATACAAATTTGCATATATTTGTTAAGCATATAACTTATTATTACACACATTAACTATATTGACAAGAATTTTATTTCACTTTTCAATACTAGTTATACTTTTATCACAACTATAAACTACAGAAACTCTAAGTAAAACATTATTTTGATTTGCCTATAAATATGATTTTCAAATTGTCTTCAAACTTTCATAAAATATAAATTGCTATTTCCCTTAAATTGAAAAAGGAGTGGTAGTGAGGTATATACAACTAGTAAATATGAAAAGAAAAATAGCAAAAAAACCATTGCACATTGCAGGTGATTATTATATTATTATTATTATCTCTGGTTATAATTAGAAAAATAAAGCTTTAAATTTTTTTTGGGGGGGGGGGGAGGGTGTAAAGATATCAGTCTGATATTCCGTGGTATTTGTCATAGCTGAGTTCCTCTAAGTAGTGGCTATTCAAAGTCTAATGAAGCTGGGATGAAGATACTTTTTGCTTCTTCCCTTCAGATGATAGTTTTAAAAGATATCGAAATTGTTGTATTGATTAAGATATTGGAGTACAACACTGTTTATATGCAAACATTCAAAACAAAACATAATTGTGCCCTTTCCAAGAACGCACATTTAAATGTAGTTTTAAGCAGAAACAAAATATATTCAATTGATGTACTGTAGGTAAAGCAAAGATCAAATAAAAGTAAAGCAAATACATACACTCATTCACTATCACAGTTATAGTTCTATCTATGAGAGTCACTACCATTTCTCGACAATGTTTTCTTGAATCATTCTGTTAAACAGGGGTTTTAAAGGTTTTTTAAGTGATGTGATACCTTAAACAAAAACACAATGTAATGTAATGAATAAGGACTACAAAGTAAAACAAATTCATCATAAATTATTATGCCCTGTTGAATACCTCTGCAGTACATACAATGTGCAAAGAAGAACTGTTGAGTAAAGCAATAGAATTGTGGTGGAACAGCATCAGTTTGTACATTCCAAACATTTGCTGCTGCTGTCAGCTAAGAATAATATTTATGCAATGCGTGACCTAAACTTTTTTTTCTGTTCTTCTAAATTTAGCCATCAACAATGTTGAAGCAAGCTATTTTTTCTTTAAGGTTTACATTATTGGCATTTCAAATTATTCTATATCACATACCTCAAATAATACAGCACAGTACAATATTGATGACTGCATACCTGTCACTCTCACATTCTCTCTCCCTCACACATATACACACACACCAAATTAGTGGCGCAAAAACAATTGTGTCAAGTATTAAGTCTGTGACATTAAAAATACTTGAATTTGTTTTTAACTCCATTTGGAAACATAACAGTGATAAACAGTATAGCTATCTATAACGTTATTCATCTTTTATTGTCATTACCAAAATCCAACTAAGCAGGTTCTTAGTGAACTAAAGACAATCCTGTACAAGTCGGTATGGCATGGGTCAAAGTACGAATTTAAATGAAATACTGCCGTGAATGATTATCTTGAGGAGGGATTAAATATAACTAATATATTTAATCTTGTAAATACTTTGAAACTAACAGAGCTTTGAAGAATGTTGTTTAACGAGTCAAAATGAAAAAACATGTTACAATTTTCAGTATCAAATTTTTAGAATTTCTTTTTATTTGGAATCTATGTTCTGAACTGAAAAATGACCTCAATCCACTTTGGAAAGAGGTTTTTGAAGCATATTTAGAACTAACTAAATCATTCAAAATGGTAACAGATCTTTTAGAAACATACATATGGTTTAATCCTTATATTACAATAGAAGGAACAAGTGTGTATTACAAAACATGGTTTCAGGAAGATATTAGATTTGTGAATGATTTTGTTAATAAGGATGGATCCTGGATAAGTTTTGATGGTTTCAAAAATAGATTTTCTATAAACATTAATTTCATAGATTTTCAAAGCCCATATATGCTTGCATTGATATTTGTTTTGTAGAAATGCCAATTTTTACATATATACTAGTATGTTTTCTTATACAAATAAACGATATTTCCTTTTCTTTTATATTCTCCCCCCCCCCCTCTCTCTCTCTTCTAAGCTTCTTTTCTTTATCTAACAGTGGCACAATATAATTGTCGAGAACTTTCTAATTTTTTGTCTTATAGAAAAGTGACTGAAATACTGTTCCAATATTTCATGTATCACCTGTATGTCTTCCCGTGGGTCGGTTGTTCTTCCCCGGGTTTTCCCGGGTTCGTCCTCCAGCAAATATACTGGCCGCCATGTATATCCTATCATGTGCTGAAATATAGCGTTAAACCCACCAACCACCACATGTATGTGTCTTCTATCTTTATGTTAATAAACGTTGTGGGGGGTTTTTTTTGTGTAAAAGATATATTTAATTTAAACTTGAAAAGAAATAAAATTGATTTTTTTTCTTCATTATATAGTAGAGAGAGAGAGAGAGAGAGAGAGAGCCTATTTACTGCATTTTGAATTAAACATTATTATTGACATTCGAAAGCAGTTCTAGTTATATAGATAAAATGTATACTGATTGTGCGCTATTTACAGAACTCAAAAGCGACATCGTACGGTGGCTGGATAGTGCCACGAAGTTTTTTCATATCTTGTTTAAATCCAGCCACCGTAAGATTGTCTCTTTGCCAAATCAAAATTTTTTACTTACATTATCTATATAATCTCTGGCACGCACGTTCTATAATTTGGATAAATCCAGATTTTGTGCTTATTGGAAAATATTGTTGAAGTTTATATCTTACAAAAAGAAACACTTACCTTATAGATTACTCTTGGGATCGATAGTTACACCTATTGGATCATAGATGTATGAGTACTGTCTGCAAAAAAATCCTCTGCCGAAAGCTGTAATGTGCTTGTAGATTATAAGTTTGGGCGTCAGAAAACATGTGTCATGGATGGTAGCGCCGCCCTGTGTATGCCTGGTTTCTCGCTAAATGATTTGCAGTTTGACCTTAAATTGTAATTTTAGTCCCAGCCAGACTTTGTTAAACCGTTTACTGTCGATGCATTTGTGTCCTTTTACGTTCGTTCCCGTCATATCGCTTCAACCGTAAACATGCTGCTTGATACTGGATTTATTTACATTATTTTCTTTTCATTGTTCAAATGATGTCTTTTTATGACATGTCATTTTCTTAGACTTCAAATCATGTTTAAGTTATACAATTTTAATTATCATCCTGGAATTTCATTCTGAATATCTGTTGATCATTCAGACTGGTTTCTTGCAACATATTTCATTATGATAGTATTTCATTTTGAATTATAATTTTTCATTCGATTTTGTTTATTAAAATCATTTCATTTAATACTACATCATTTCAATCTGAATTCATCCTTTAATTTCTTGGTGTCAATCATTTCATTTCCAACTACGTTATTTCATTCATGTAATTTTGGCGATGACGGCTGCACATACAAATACTTTATTTATACTTTTTAGGTAAGAAATTTGTGCTTTTACAAGGATAACAATTTCCTCCATTTTTGTTTCTTCTTTTTTCATAATTTAGGGCAGTATTACTATAAGTCAGACTTTGTCGTCTAAGAGACCGACCATTCACTTTTCTGCCGAAAGGAGGTGGTGGTGGTATTGGTGGGGTAGATACCTGCGATATTTTTGAAACATAATTCCCAACCTCCAAATAGCTTGATAAATTTATTCTTGCTCTGATTTGGGAACAAACAAAAAAAAAAAAAAAAAAAAAAAAAACAACAACAAAAATTTTTTTTATATCCATTATATCAGTTGACAAAATTAATTATCTCGAGATCAAAGAAACAAAAATTCTTGTTCGAAAGAAAATTCTAGTCTCTCTCACTCTCTCTCTCTCCTTTTCCCTCCATTCCTCTCTCTCTCTCTCTCTCTATTAATAGTCGGGTGGAAACCTGCGGTGTTTTGAAAAATAATTCCCAGCCCCATATAGTTGGATAAAAAGATTCTTGCTCTGATTTGAAACAAAGATATTATTTTCATTATATTAGTTGAAAAAACGTAATTATCTTTCTTGAGATCAAAGAAAAACAAATATCCTGGTCTAAAGAAAATCTCTCTCTCTCCTCTCTCTCTCTCTCTCTCTCTCACTCTCTCTCTCTCTCTCTCTCTCTCTCTCTCTCTCTCTCTCTCTCTCTCTCTCTCTCCACATCCCCTCCACATCCCCGCCCTCATCCGAATATTAAATGATCGACCCCTAATGGGGAGCGGCGGAAGTACAGTTGGTACAGCGTCCGTCTGGTACACCAAGAGTCGCAGGTTCGATACTAGCGCAGGCAGCCTGAGTCAGCTGCCTCAGTGTGTACTTGAGAAAAGCCTTTAGCTACCATTTTCTCAGCATGATAGACCCAATAATGTGCAAAAATTGCTGTTTAAACAAACAGAGTATAAATAGTCTACGAAGATGCTAAGAAATTACCTCCAATGTCGAACATTGGATCCAAGATAAATATAATTGATCCATTTACACATTTATTCACTTCCTTCTTATATTTCGGACACACACATACAGACACACACACACGCACGCACACAGACACACGTTTATGGTGTCACTACTTTCTGGAAAATCCTGTGACTTGAAAACGTTGGAAACTGGGCAACTCAGACGAAAGACAAGTCAGCTCAGGTTTGTGACAACTCAGATGCAACCTTGCATTATTATCAAGAAGGGAGCTTGAACTCCTAAGTAATGCTTAATGGACATCATCAATGTCACGGAATTGTATGGTTTATATCAATATGTATATGTGATCAAAAATGTATTCGGGTTTCGTTTCCGACTAGAGCGTTACTCGGGGGTTGTTTATTTTTTTCGGCTCTAGTTATTTTGAAATACTGAGCGCGATTCACCCCATGCTGCACGTGCAAATTGCCTGCAGTGAAAACTCACGTACCTAGCTGCTGCGCATATCTGTCACAGCTAGAGTACATATAGAGCGAATTCTCTATAAACAAATTACACTACGATGAGTCTTGTCAGAAAGCTTACCTCTTTACGGGAGCAAAACTTCAGCTGTAGAGGTAGGTGAAATTTAAGATTGTATTCTTTATCACTATTCGTTTTATATGACATAATTGTTTCATATATTAGATGTTTTAGAATTTATTCCAAATTCTACAGAGAGTCAATACCTAGGTCATACAACGCCATGATATTAGAAATACTATAGGCTGATTCAAGTTAGCTATTTGTTGTAACTGAACAGACGGGTATTATTTAATTATACGCGGCATGCATTGAATGAATAATGTAATGTGTAACGAGACGTAATTCATGTGCGCGCATGCGCAACATATATCAATACAAAAGTACTAACCGTGTCATATGTACTACACGGTTTAGTTGTTATACTTTTAGCTGTTCCATATGTATGGTTTGGTGGTGTGTGAAGTCACAGAACTCTGTGTGGTTTCGTGTGACGTGTACGCTGTGTCTGGTGACGTTGTTTCGGAAGAGTGTACTGGTTTTCTCGATGCGAGGGACCAAGGCTTCTCGATCAACGGGTCTGTGTTAATGTGAAGGCTCTCGAGGGACCCTTCAACAGACTGGGAGGGGTGGACCATGCGTGGTGGCTCCTTGACCATGGACTAGAGCGGGTGGAACCGTAGATACATCTTGGTAGTCAAACGGACGCCACGATAGTTATATTTATTGCGTGTTCCATTTGATTGTTATCTCAATATTGCTATCTGTGCAAAATTACATTCATTCCCATTTCAATATCGCTATATGTGTGATAGATTCATAATTTCATACATCCCCATTTCAATATCGTTATATGAACGACATATTCATAAATTCATATTCCAATATCGCTTGATGAATTGATAAATTGATGGGTATCCTATTGATAAGCGCATAAATCACATGCTTTGGTCACCCTTGGTACTTAATAAGACCTTGTTTATATTGGGGTGTAAATCATATACTCTTATTTGTCGATTGGTGATAGGATGCTATTCACGTTTGTTTAAAATTCCATTTGTTAAATCCATCTTTGATTTTTCTCGTTGAGTTACTTGTTGTTGATAGTTCCATGTTAGGAACTTTATAATTTTCCTTATCTTTTTGTTATAATGGTGTCAGATTTGTTCATCTTTAAATTGCGTTTATAAATAAACATCTTATTAACGCAGTTGCTTTCGGTGTCTTCACTAATCCAGTCCCAACCCGGCTTCATCCTGTGACAAATGGCCTCCCCCCTTAAAAAAAATGTGGGCGTGGGTTCAAATCCCACTTCTGACACCATTTGTCACAGGATGAAACCGGGTTGGGACTGGATTAATGAAGACACCGAAAGCAACTGCGTTAATAAGATGTTTATTTATAAACGCAATTTAAAGATGAACAAATCTGACACCATTATAACAAAAAGATAAGGAAAATTATAAAGTTCCTAACATGGAACTATCAACAACAAGTAACTCAACGAGAAAAATCAAAGATGGATTTAACAAATGGAATTTTAAACAAACGTGAATAGCATCCTATCACCAATCGACAAATAAGAGTATATGATTTACACCCCAATATAAACAAGGTCTTATTAAGTACCAAGGGTGACCAAAGCATGTGATTTATGCGCTTATCAATAGGATACCCATCAATTTATCAATTCATCAAGCGATATTGGAATATGAATTTATGAATCCGTCGTTCATATAACGATATTGAAATGGGGATGTACGAAATTATGAATATGTCGTTCATATAACGATATTGAAATGGGGATGTATGAAATTATGAATCTATCACACATATAGCGATATTGAAATGGGAATGAATGTAATTTTGCACAGATAGCAATATTGAGATAACAATCAAATGGAACACGCAATAAATATAACTATCGTGGCGTCCGTTTGACTACCAAGATGTATCTACGGTTCCACCCGCTCTAGTCCATGGTCAAGGAGCCACCACGCATGGTCCACCCCTCCCAGTCTGTTGAAGGGTCCCTCGAGAGCCTTCACATTAACACAGACCCGTTGATCGAGAAGCCTTGGTCCCTCGCATCGAGAAAACCAGTACACTCTTCCGAAACAACGTCACCAGACACAGCGTACACGTCACACGAAACCACACAGAGTTCTGTGACTTCACACACCACCAAACCATACATATGGAACAGCTAAAAGTATAACAACTAAACCGTGTAGTACATATGACACGGTTAGTACTTTTGTATTGATATATGTTGCGCATGCGCGCACATGAATTACGTCTCGTTACACATTACATTATTCATTCAATGCATGCCGCGTATAATTAAATAATACCCGTCTGTTCAGTTACAACAAATAGCTAACTTGAATCAGCCTATAGTATTTCTAATATCATGGCGTTGTATGACCTAGGTATTGACTCTCTGTAGAATTTGGAATAAATTCTAAAACATCTAATATATGAAACAATTATGTCATATAAAACGAATAGTGATAAAGAATACAATCTTAAATTTCACCTACCTCTACAGCTGAAGTTTTGCTCCCGTAAAGAGGTAAGCTTTCTGACAAGACTCATCGTAGTGTAATTTGTTTATAGAGAATTCGCTCTATATGTACTCTAGCTGTGACAGATATGCGCAGCAGCTAGGTACGTGAGTTTTCACTGCAGGCAATTTGCACGTGCAGCATGGGGTGAATCGCGCTCAGTATTTCAAAATAACTAGAGCCGAAAAAAATAAACAACCCCCGAGTAACGCTCTAGTCGGAAACGAAACCCGAATACATTTTTGATCACATATACATATTGATATAAACCATACAATTCCGTAACAATCAAACTACGACAACATATGGACAATGGGGTTTTGTCTTGACTAAAACTTAACCTGGGTTGGCTTTTTTAGCGCTTGATATAATTTAGTGTCGTCCGAGATGTGTCGAGTAACATTATAGTGTAAATGAATCCTGGAACCGGGGCCGAGTTGTCTTAAGTGTGGCTCACTATATTTTGGTCAGAGTTGTCTACGAAAAGTTGATTCGACTTGTCTTTAACAATTGATCAGAGTTATTCTTTATCAAAGTGCACGGAGCGGAGTTAAATCGGGGTTGGGTCCGAGCTGTTTCAAACCTAGTATTACGCCGAGTTGTCTTTGGACCGAGTTGTCCCTAATTCGGAAAAGTCAGTGCGCAATCATGGGGCCTTTAAACACAACTAGCCACTGCAAGGAGATAAAATGGGCAGCTAAAATTCAAAGATAGTATAATGATAAAATGCCCTTGCATCACACAAATTTCGTTCGAAGCATGAATGCATATGACACTCACGCACGCATGCAACGTTAGCTATCGTCTGCTGACGTACCTGAAAAGGAATATGGCCTGGTTCCGCCGTGAATTTATAGACCTTTCTTTTCTCCAGCAGGTTAATTCTTCTTTGGTCCGCAGCTGGGTCATCCGCAGGAAGACATGGACAGGCAACCATGTAATGATAATTAGCCTGTATCCACCGGCGGATTAGAAACATAAACTCATCTTGTGTCGCTTGGTTCGCAACATTGACGCTCTCTACGTACCAGTGCCTGCCAAATATTGAAGTGCCATGCCAGAGCTCTATCATGGCAATCTCATCAAGGTTTTCACATTCAATTGTAAATATGTCAGTCTTACCTGGCTTGAAATGCCAGTGGAGAAAAGTATTTAACTTAAAAGTGTCAGACTTATTTCCATTTTTCCCATGCAAAATGATGAAGACGGATGAATTAGTACCACTAAACCAACCGACTCCCGTTTTAACAGACAGCGTGTACCTAACCATTACTTGATGGATGCCCCAATCTCAATATATTTTCAGCAACTTGTATTCAAGGAAAACTACGCTGGTCTAGTGTTGAATGACAGCGTACAGTTATTTGCTTACACGATTTAACGCGAATTGATGTAGAGTCAAGTAGATCGACAACCAGTGGCTAGCGGAGAAGGTCTTAGGTATGTGAATAAAATATACACTGGTGGACTACTATAAACACGGAATACACTATGCTCATACAAATAATCCCGTATAGTCGTATATTCTGCTTGTTATATATGAGAAAAATGCGCAAACATTATCCAATTAAACTCAACGAGTGGGCGTAAGACACGAGATTGGTTACATTGAATAATATCCGTAATGTTCTCTATTGTGTTTTGTATTAGGGACTGGTGACATTTTATATTACAATGAGACCGCTTTAAATAGCTTAATTCGGAATAACTTAAGAGGTGGAGCCGAAAAACCGTACTCTAGCTTCCACGTTTTGAAAGTAAGAATACAGTTTAGCTCCACCTCCCATCGCCAATTTTACGATACAGTGCAAGTATACTTTTATCTCGGCAAGGTCAGCAATACTAAAAACAGACGGGTGGGGTGGAAGAGTCGAGATTATTACAATAGCAGTCAATCACCTAGAAGATATATCATAAACACATTTCAATAATCAAAAGCAAATAACTCTAATCCTCACATCACCTATGTAATAACTAATTCAAACTAAATACATTTAGAGAGACATTAATAATCAAAAACTATAACGAAATGTTAAATAACGAAATACACTGACAATGAAAAACGATGAATATGGCGCCTTTTCATATATTAACTTTATATTTAAACTTTGAGCGTTAATTTAAAAATCACAATCTAGGAATTCGAATAAGTTCATGAAGTTCCATGTAAACAAGTATATTTACCATATACACGCAAAGCTCAGACAATAAAAAAGTAAAAGCGCGGGAGATTTCTGGAAAATTATTAATAATATTGAAAATAAGCACGATAATTCAAGCATTACACTAGGTACGCTATATGACTATTTTAAACATTATAATGAGATCATTGATGAAGACAACTCCAATGACTTCGATAATCTGGACATGGACTTAGGCGTCGATGATAAAATATTGAATTCACCGATAACATAGGAGAAAATAATTACAAGTATTAAAGCTCTAAAAAATAAACCTTCAGATGACAATATATTTAATGAATATTTTTTTTTAAAATCATATAATTTAATAATATCTATCCATAGCTTTTTTTTTTATAATTTAACACTTGGTCCTATCCCGGAATCATGGCATGTAGGTATTATATGACCAGTTTATGAACATAGCGGAGATCCCACAAAGATTTATTTTTAAACATCTCTACAACCATTCACACTCAAATGATATTATATTTAAATATCAATCCGGTGTTCTTCAAGACAATGCTACAGTATTTCAGTTCACAAATATGTACCATAATATATGTACTGCGCTTAATAACAAGTATGGAATGTGTGTGGTCTTTTGTGATGTCTCTAAAGCATTTGATTGAGTTTGACATAAAGGTCTAATACATAAATTAAAGTGCAATGGCGTTAATAGTTCTCTTATTGATTGGTGTTCTGCATGCTAACTACAGAAACACTTGGGCTTTGTTTTTAAATATGACTAAAATCATACAGTACAATTTATTTGTAGCCCTTCATAAAATCCCCTACCCCTACTTCCACCCCATAACAAACATTAATGCCCATAAGGCTGTTGACTCAATATATTTAAAGCAAAACGTTTCTTCAATGTTCTTTTGCACTCATGGACACAGTGCCTCAAACTTTTAACCAATTAACCGTCTTGCCCTCATTTAAGGTGTCGGTACGGTTTAGTAGTAAATTAACTTTAGTGACAAAATGACAATGATAATTTTTAAAGCTGAATTAGCAGAACGATTCAAGTTTCTTTGAAAGTTACCGTCTGGTGCATTTGAATTGGCCCATTTGGAATCAGCTTTCCATATACAAGATGTTGATTGTCTGTTCTTTGCTTTTCAACCTTCTTTTGACACTGTGAGTTCAACCTGGATATAATAATTCTCTCGATGTTATCGTTATTACATGGATATTGTATGAGTATAGTTAAAAGAGAGAGAGAGTCGGTTAGGTTCCTAAACATATAGTTCTATCTTGGATTTCGTGACCATGTACTTGGGGTTATTGTTTAGTCGTGTTGTGACATTCTTGTGGAATTTACGTACCCATCCATGTATGTATATGCAATTGTATGTGTGTGTGTGTGTGTGTCAGTATCTAACAATTTGACACAGACCTATAGAAACTATAGATACCAAAGGGTTTGAACAACTCGTGCTGAATGAATGTCAATAACCTGCCTGCATTTAAAATTACAACTGCGTCGTGAGTTGTTTGTCCAAGACATATCACCCTTAGCCGTAGATAACTGTGTTATTGATTTTATCAACATTACAAGGACAAAAGGACAGCGTGTCAGTCTAGTCAACAGAGAGAGAGAGAGAGAGAGAGAGAGAGAGAGAGAGAGAGAGAGAGAGGGAGGGAGGATTTGGTTTCTATACACATGGTCTTCTCTTTGACTTTGTGGGAATGTATTTCCTTATGTGTTTTTTTTTTTTTTTTTTGCCAAACGTGCGTAATTACGTATATATATATATATATATATATATATATATATATATATATATATATATATATATATATATATATATATATATATATATATATATCAGTCTCGGTCGGTAACAATTTCGTAGAAACTCCAGGGTTTGAACGAGTCGTGCTGAATGAATGTCAATAATGTGCCTGCATTTGAAAATTACGACTGCGTCATGCATTATTTGTTCGAGACATATCAATCTTGGCCCTAGATTAAACTGTAAACTATTTTGCAATATGTGCCATTTTTGTCCTTTTTTGTGCATCTGGAACTATTTCAGATTCCAATCAATGGATATGTGTGTACGTGTGTGTGTGTGTGTATGTGTGTGTGTGTGTGTGTGTGTACGCGCGCGCGCCTTCAATGGTTGATGGCTACAAATACTGAACGAATAAACGGATGTGTATAAGTGCAACACCGAACTGTATCATGAAATTTCACTAACATGAGATGAAGTTAGACTATTAGTCTCGCGTTTGCTCTTTCGACAGTTTATCCATAGAAATTCCACAAAAGATGATGAAATCAGAGATACACTGTGCTAACGAGTTTTGTCAATATTTTTATAAATTAGTAGAAATACAGAATTTTTTGTTATCTCAATGGTCAATTTAACAAACACAAATACTCATGTTTGCATTCATTCTATTCAGATATTATTATTTTGTTTAAATCTGATAACAAGTTAGAGACATTTACTGTGATGATTGGAATGGAATATTTAAATGAATGGTCTGTAGGAGATTTGATTCGGTATTTTAGTGCAGAACAACATAAGTAGGTTATTTAGTGCTGAGGCAATTAGAACAGTGTGTCCTGCGCGAGTATGCACCAAATTGGCCGACCAAGGCTGATCCAGTGGTACAATTTGAATTCGAATCCTTTCGAGGAAGAGTCAAGCACGTTAACCACTGAGCCACTTTCTTGTCGTGTAATATTTAAAAAATTAATTGATCTCATTATGTTAAATAGCTATAACATTGCTACTCAACGATTTTAAAATCCCTGACACTGTTCACTACAGTCTTCACCTAGCTATAATATAACACAATTCACCGTCGCTATATGTTTTTAGACGACATATCAATCTTTGTGTTGAAATGTTAAAAAAGTTTTAAATTCATTTTTTTCAAACACTTTGATATAAACTTACAGAATTACGATTCATGATGTTGCCATTTTAAAACTTTAAGTATAATGTGTACTTTGAATCAACCACCCTCCTTACCCTCATTTAAGACGTCCTCGAGCCTTACCAGTAAATTAATTTTTGTAACGAAAAGACAATTAATTCTTTATAACTGATTGAGCACTAAGATCCAAATTCCTTTCAAAGTTTAAGTCTGTAGATTTCAATAAGCTCAACTGGAATCAAATTTCTAGATACTAATTTTGTATTGTCTTTTATTACGCTGTTGATCACTTTTCATCCAACGTTTGACACTGTGACTTCAGCCTGGATATAATGTTTCTTTCTTTAACCGCAGTATCAATATCAATTTTTTCCACATTATAAGGACATTGTGTCAGACTAGTCACGAGAGAACGAGAGAGAGAGAGAGAGAGAGAGCGTATGTTTGGTTTCTATACATATGGTTCCCTCTTCGACTTTGTTGTCAAGGTATGTGCTTTCCATGTGGTCATTGTAACGGAGTTCTTTATTTCTGATATTGACGAATAACCTGCCCTTGTTTCAAAATTGCGACTGTACCATGAATTGTTTGTTTGACTACAAATAATGAACAAATGAATGGGTATGAGCTAAAAGCGGGACGCATTATCACAAAATGTAACTATAAATAATATATACAATTAGACATCTAGTCTCGCTTTTGCTCTTTTGACAGTTGTGTGTAGAAATTCAATGCAAAATGATGAAATTTTAATACGAAGTCCGTGCTAAATTATTTGAATGCTATTTTTGTGAAATAGTAGAAATACAGAATCTTCATTACCTCAGTGATCAATTTTACACACGCAAACTCCTATTCTTACCGAAATTATTTTTATTTTTATTTTTTTAAAACTTTTAAAATTGATAAAATATTTACTTGACAGACTGAAAGGGGAATGAAATGTTACCTTTAGGGTATATAATTCAGATGGTTTTCTACAATATGCTGATATCTAAAATTTACAAGATCTATTGCAGTTGTGGTGGATTATGTTCACATGATAAAAGAAAATGTAAAATAGCAGCATCTGAATGGCAGCAATCTTCAGCTCATGAATCTGACAAAACAAGGAATCGTTATTAGTAATACATTTTTTAAAATAATTTTATGTTTGAATGTGAAATCGACCAGTACCTTAATATTTTAATTGCACAATCCAATGTTTCAACTGTGTTCCTGAGCGCTCTTCTGAAAAGCCTAAAACAGTCTATCAGTGATTTAATCGACACAGCATCGCTCTATATAGGAGAAATATTGTGGCCGTGAAATTGCATTTATACTTTGTATGATTATAATATCCGCACTTTTGTAGCCCCCACCCCTCTAAACCCCTGCTGCCACCCCAACTACCAACAGCCATGGCTACATTCGGATCCGAGACTTTTTTTTATCATCTACCGATCTTAATGGAACATTATACCAAATCTGATCACCCTCAGTCAATTCGTGTAGATGGAGTTCAGGTTACAAGGATGAGTCCATATTGTCTATGAAAATGTCACCTCCACCACCGATCCCCTGGGAGTTTATCCATGATCAAAAACCTTCATTATCATCTCTCCATCCTCCTCAAACATGATATCAAATATGATCACTCTCCCTCAATCGATGTAGATAGAAATTAGGTTACCGGGACAACAGTAACGGACGGACGGTCATGACCTATCACAATATATCCATGAAAGTAAGGATATAAAACAGTTAATAATTGTGAAAATAATTTGTTATGTTTTTGTTTTTGCAATTGGTATAATTACATGCTACATCACATTTCATTTCTAAGCAAACTCTCAAATGAAATCAATAAAGGTCACGAAAGGTGAAGCCCTGTTTACAGGTATGTCTAAGTATGTATATATGTATGTAGGTAGGTAGGTAAGCGTGAAGCAAAAGGTTATTCGGACCTTGTTTCAAATTTTTGCAGCCACTAAAGATAATATATCAAAATGTTGACAATGTTGACCTTATGTGTAATAGTCACTGCAAAATTAATATGGTGGTTCACATATTTTCAAATCAAACCAATTCCAATACTACTACTATTTCTGCTGATACTGTTGCTGCTACGAATGATAGTTTCTGCATGTTTGGGGATCTAACTTCCATCCATCCATCCATATATCGACCCATACGTCTAACCAACCGTGTATGTATATGTTTTATTTGAGAACGTCTGTATGCATATACATGCGTAGCTACGTATTTATGTACGCACATTCAAACGCTGCTACGCACGTTTGTATTCATGCATATTGATATGTATGTATATATGTAAGCAGGCATCTATCTTTGCTTCTTTGTCCGTCTGTATTTCTGCTTAACTCTCAATATATCTGCTGGGCATCTACGGAACTATAGAAAGTGAGTGCATTCTTGAATTCCTTAATACCTTGACAAGTTTCATGAAGCAGAATTGTGGCAAACTTCTGACCAAAAGACTTCCACTTAACAGTCCATTCTTTCTCATTTTCAAGAAAAATGAAATCCAGAATTGTGAACGCTAAACATGTTCCAATAGGACTCTACTCGTTGATTGCATTGACATGTTCCTGAGATGAAATTATCCCCTACAAACTAGAAATATTTGTATAGCAGCCACATGCCTGTTTTCCGTACCGGCGTCTACTCTAATATTCAGTGGGCAGCCTTGTCTTGAGTAAGCTGCTTGCAGATAGTATCCTCTAACCATGCTAGGTTAGTTACTAGTACCAGAGACTTATATCTAAATAATATGGCTCGAAAACCCGTCGATACATCATTATTATATTATCTAATTATTTGTATCTTGCTTAATAAAATAATATTTCGTTGAAGCAATATATCATTTCATTAAAATGAGATATTAGTTCGTTTAAGCAAGATATTTCATTTAAACAAGATAGTATTTCATTTAAACAAGATATTATTTCATTTAAACAAGATTTTATTTCGTTTAAGCAAGATATTATCTTGTTTAAACAAGATATGTAAAGAAATTTCGTGGCACTATCCAGCCACCGTAAGTTTTGATATTATTGCAAAATTTAGTATGTGCAGGATGCCTGAAATTACTGCGATTAGTACAGAACAGATGGGATGCAAATTTTAAGGCTTGTGATTATGGTGCAATTTTGCAACAGCCAGCAAAACTGTAGGCGAATCGCTGGTTGACGGTTACATGTGAAACTATTGAGGCCAGACAAGTCCAAAATTTTCCTCAAACTAAAAAGACAATTATTTATTTATCATTAAATACTTTAAAGATAGTATATATCCTTTTGGTCGTTCCCTTGCTACAGAATTTCCGAAATAATTCAGAGTGTTTCTCACTTTGCTATCATAGATGGGAATAGGCGACGTATATAAAATAAAAGGCATACAGCTTAAAGATATAGAGGATATTTATTCGAGTTTTTCACCCACTCCATTATTCACTCTGATCAAGCATTTTTTTAAATATTTTGTGCTCAAACGTATTGGCTAGCAATATGTATAACAGATTCAAGCAGCTGATTTCTTACTGTATCACGCGCGATAATGTCCGCTGTTTACCGTTTGTGTTTTGTTTGAGATTTTGCGTATATTTGCACAGAAAATACCAGTAGTAACATAAGTCTCTTTCTTAATTCAACGTAAAAAAGCACATAAACAAAAAAAAAACTGGAGGAAAAAAAGGAACTTGTGGGATTTGAACTTGGCACTCCTGCGTGACAGGTGGCCATGCTTACCAATAGACCAAACAAGTGACAAAATGAATGCTCGAATTCCTTGGTCATAATGTTATCAATGCCTATTGACTGCAGTGGGAAAAAACTATTTCATAATTTCCTCCATTGTATTATCAATTTTAATTCTTTTGGAAAATCCACTAATTCACGGACTAGCATACAATAAAAGTATGTTTTATCATTTAAAATGCATGTATAATGAATGCTATATATACAGTACAAACAATATCTCACGGCCACATCGGTACTAAAACCAACCCGCTATTGCGATATAAAATCTAAAGAACCACGTTTATCTTCTAGATTCAAACTTTATACAATCCAAATTAAAACCACTCCGCTATTCTGGATTACGACCAGTGATTCCAGTCCCTATTGATCATTATATTTTACACCACTTATACAATCGCACGATTACCTGAAGTGATCACATAAACCTCTACCCGACAAATGTCGAAAGAAAAACCCCGATTTAGACCAACCTGCTTATGCGACCTTTCTTTCAGTTCCGCTGGTGGTCGTAATAGCGAATTTTCATAGTATATGATACCATTAGGTCACACATATGTATTATCTTTGAGCGACATATAAACTAACCTACACATGAACCATTCGGCTACGTCGCCCAAAAGTAGGTCATATGCATGAACGTAAATCGTTGTACCTTCGGGCGACAGTAAATGGGCGACAAAAATGTATGTTTGTCATTTATTTTGTTTTACCACTTTCTCATGCCTTTTTAAATTCCTTTCAATATTCCCTACATAAACACTATATAAATACAATAATAACTCGTACATATTCATTATACAAAGATGTCGCCAGAAGGTACCAATTTATACGATGTCACCTAAAGGTAGGATTTGTCATTATATATATATATATATATATATATATATAGAGAGAGAGAGAGAGAGAGAGAGAGAGAGAAGGAGAGAGAGACTGACAGACAGAGAGAGAGACAGACAGACAGACAGACCCGCCTGAGGGAGAAGTGTTAACCCTGGATCTTACAGGAGGATGCGTGATGAGATCAAGTGAAATTATGTATGGAGAAAGATTATTATCATACACGCTGGAGATTTTGCAATTATTCCCCTACTACGACTTGAACCCGAGTCAGCAAGTTCTAACACCAATTAACTTCCCGGCACGCACCAACTTGCATACCCTCCTTCGTGGGAATGGGCATTCTTGCTTTGCAGACAAACTCGCATGGCAACCCTGTAATTAACTGTCTTCTAATAGATTCACTCTGGATTCCTTTGACAGAAATCGAAGCATATAGAAGTTAATATAGTTAGTTACAAATATACACCCGGAAATAGCGGAAAGTTCAATCCTTGGATCCTCCAGGAGGATGCGTGATAATTTGAAGTGAAATTATATATGGAGAAATATTCAGGTTTGATAATTTCTAATTCGTTAACTAAACATTCCCTACCCTATATATATATATATATATATATATATATATATATATATATATATATATATATATATATATATATATATATATATATATATATATATATATATATATATATATATATATATATGCACGAAGTTAAATCGACAGTTAGATAAATAGATAGAAATGACTAAGTCAAAATATTTACAAGATGTAAGACCTGATGTAAATTTGTAATAATTCTTAAAACAAAAATAGATATAAAAGAAGGTAAAAATTATTTAACAGAAACCCCAAAGCTGCTATTCTCTTTTGTGAACAAGCCAGATATAATTGGCAAAAACTATATTTCTAGAGAAAACAGTTCGTCATTTCATTAATTAATGTCAAAAAGAAAAAGAAAATATTGCTGCTCATATGACATTCAAAATCACTGAAATATTCATAAAATTATAAAAATTAAGTATATTTGTATCTGTCAAAGTTCGCATATGATAGAAACTCTAATCAGTTAAACAAGTTTGGAAAAAAAGATACTTTGTGTAATAGTGTCTGGTACCGTTTGGTGACAAATAGAAATGGCTGGCATCACTCGTTAGGTGCATGTAGTAAACTAGTTTTTCTTTTTGGTTTCTTTTTCTTTTTTTTAAAGGGGTTATACGGAATAGTCTGAAAACAATTCATGAATTGTATACATTATGAAGGTAAATAGATAGAGACATTTATCCATTTCAGAGGAACATTAAGCAGCCACGTGATCATAATTGACCAGTGATTATGAATGGTCCTTAGAATCGATACTCACTGTGTGCAAACTTTTATTGTTGTTTTTTTTACGTTGATTGTGCAAATTAGTTTTCTCTTGTCTGATCTTAACTTGTGATTTTCATGTTAAGACTGCCATTTTTGTTTCGATATTGTTTCATATGGTGGATAATTTTCTGTGATGATTGTGTGTGCGGATGTTTGTTATTTTGCTGAGTTCCTCGTAGTATTATTGTTATATGTTATTTATATTACATATAATCTACTACAACAGAATACTGGCCAAATGTTATTTCTTCAAAATGCAATCTTCTTCAAATCATATCACGAAGGTTCAAATGTCTTTAATTATTAATTTGTACCGGAACAAAAATGTGCTTGATGGCTTAATGATTAAAAATTTCCTTATACACATATAATTGATAGACATACTGTCAGGTAATAACATGAATAATCAACACAAATACATCTGATTTCCCTTTGTTTGCGAAGGTGTATCAAGTTTACTATTACAATTATTTGTTATAAATAATGAAAACACAATTGTGTACATAACTGCTCGCAGCAAAAATCCTAAATGCAATAGTTTATATACGGGTAAATAAAGCCAGTCTACAAAATAAATACTAAGATTTATTTAACATACTTGGCATACTCATAGATCTAGTCAAACTTATGCAATCTTCTCTCCTCTCACCCCCACCCCACCCCCCGAAAAAAGTAAAGTTGCATAATTTTATGTTTCATGTACTTGCAACTTGTTTAATTTACATTTTAATAAGGACGACGTTTCTAATGTGATTCATTGTATAGTTGCTTTGGCTCTAATTGTATTATGAGATTACACATAGATCATTTGAATTTGATTTGTATGAGCAACTTTAAATACATGTACTCTGTAAAGGCAACTCAGGTTAATTCATCCTCGATGAAAGCAGGTAGACTAATACGGTGCATTTTGATATACTAGATTAGGGACAGATAAAGAATATCTTAGCATGCTTTCATTGAGACAAAATGATATTACTTTCTGAAAAGACAACCCAATACCGCAGTCTTTGTTGCAAAATGCTAAATCATTGGTACGTATTATGCAGAGACACAATCAATATTTAAGAAATGATATAAACCTTATTTCAATAACCGTGTACCCATAAATAGAGTATGATAAAGATTAGAGTCAAGTTTATTCAGTAAGCCTCTTTTCTTTTTCTGTTTAAAATAAAATAAATCAAATGACATTTAAATGTTGTATGCAAAACCTGATCCCAGGATCCGGATTGCAAAAAGAAGTCAAATGTCTCTGATAAGTTAAAACCTGATCGACTTGAATGGCATTACTGGATTGACAACCTGACACCACCGTCTTTGTTGAAAAGTGCTAAATCATCATTGTTACGTATTATGCAAAGACGCAATAAGTACTTTAAAAATATTAGAAATTTCATTCGACGTGTTCTTATAAATATATTTTGATAAACATTAGAGTCAAGTTATATCAGTAAATCTATGCAAATGCAAAGATATTTGATGCTCTGGTAAAACCCACACATTAATTCTTGACATTTTCCTGCTTGCAATACAAGCCGTAGATCCACTGGTTCTGTCACATGAAATCTGAAATTCTAGATTTCAGACACCTGCAATAGTGACAGACCTTCACCTGGTAGCAGTTTATTATATCATTTAAGACATTAGTGACCGGTGTGGATTTTGTATCAATTAAAATCTGTGGCCACACATTTCCCAGTCCGACACCTCATCAAAGCCAATACAGTAAAATAGCTTCCACAATAATTAAGCATGCAACCTAGATCCCAAACTTAAAGGAGGAGCATATGGCCCAATGGCAGCCATATTGAGTGTCAGATCGTCACAATTGTCACTCAGAACCAGCTAAGCATCATAATAAGTCTTTTGGTGAAAACCCCATGTTGATATGACCATCTATTCAGGAGTAGTAGTACAATAAGATTATACATTACTGCTGTGGCGTCTATATTGGATGTCCCAACGGCAGTAGTGATAATAAACTTGTCCTTACCAACAGACGGACAACAAGCCATACTTCATGCCCTGCACAAGCATATCAAATCAAAAGTGTCTGAACATCATTTAACCTTGCTCCAAGAATATGCAAATTCAACCTAATCTTAGTATCACGATCAACTTTATCTACAATGTAACTTTTACATTTATATTGATTGGTTATGCCCTAATGTACCTACTTCTACACTGACAGCGTGCTTATTAACTTACTTCATAATCAAAATTCTAATCTTTAGGTTGAGTTCATGTTACCCAATACACACACAATTTAACCTCTTTCAAACCAATGGCTAAGTGGGTAAGTACATATTAGTAAGCTAGAAACTAGGCATGCATATACTAATATATGTATATGCATGTGTCTGTGTGTGGTGTGTGTGCATGTATGTATATATATATATATATATATATATATATATATATATATATATAAATATATATATGTTTGTATGTGTATGTATGTATATATATATATATTAGTTATAGAAATATGTAGTTGTATGTATGACTGTTTGTCTCTACATTATAATTTCACTATATATATATATATATATCTATATATCTATATATATATATATCTATATATCTATATATATATATATATATATATATATATATATATATATATATATATATATATACGCAATAGAGCGGAAAGTGTTATCCCTCGATCATACAAGATGATGCACGATAATTTGAAGTGAATTATATATGGAGAAAGTGTATTATCATGCAGGTTGGATACTTTGTAATACCTTACCGAGATTCGAAACTGGATCTGCGCGTTATGGCACCAGTCATCTTCACTGCACGCACCAACCCCCATACCCTCTCGACTAAGCGCGCATCGCCCAAAAAAGGATGAGACATATTCGTGGGTACAGGCATTCGTGCGTAGCATATACACTCGCATGACTACCCATTAATTAACTCTAGTCTCATACACGATCACTCCGTATTATTCTCACATAAATTGTGGCAGATAGATAGATAAATAGATAGTTACAAATATACACCCGACAGAGCTAGACGTACTAACCCTGTTTCTTACAGGACGATGCGTGATAAGATCAAGTGAAATTATATATGGAGAAAGAGTATGATCATGCAAGTTAGAGAATTTGTAATCCGTTCCTTACTGAGACTTGAACCAGAATTGGCTTGCTCTTGTAAAGTGTTTAGACGCTGTTTTTATCTGATAGTTGAGGAGACTCCAATATTTATTAATTGTAAGGCCTATATTTGGCAATGAAGGACTATATTGTATTATGAAAGGAATTATATTTTTCTCTTTCGTACATTCTGCTGTATTTAAAGCATCATTTTGGGTAAGAATACAAACTTTACTCAAAGCAGACTCTATTAACTGTATATTATAATTCCTGCTTTGGAAATATATTTTTAATTCATTCAAAGAATTTTGTAATTGACAATCGTCTGAAATGATATGTCGGTATCTTTTCGCCTGACTAAAAGGTATACCGTTTTACATGACCTGGGATGACAAGACGAATATTTCACATATTGATGGATATTAGTGTCTTTGACGTGAACATTTGTAGAGATAGTATTATCAGAATTTTTCATCCCATTTACGTCTAGAAATGATACATGCGTACTGGATGCAGTGTAAGTAAATTTAATTGTGGGATGAAAATTATTGAAGCTATTAATAAATTTGTGTAGATCTTCTTCTTAATGGTTCCAGATCATAAAGATGTCATCTAAAATCGTAACCAAACAGTGGAATTAAAATTCTCGTTTTCAAGAAAATCTTGTACCAATATAACCATGAAAAGGGAAGCGTATGAAGGAGACATAGGACTAACCATTGCCGTACCCATTATTTGAATGTATATGGTACTATTAAATTGGAAATTATTATTTTCCAATATAAGTGTTATTATTTTACCGATATCTTCACTCGATAGTCTGTTATGATTAGGACTGTTGTCAAGATAACATTTACACGCCTTAATACCATCTGCATGCGGTATGTTTGTATACAATGATGTTACATCTAAAGATACAAGGAGGGAATTATGAGATAGTTGTGGAATAGACTTCCACTTTTGTATTAAATCAGTAGTATCTTTAATGTATGAAGGAAGTGATTTCATTAAAGGTTGCAAAACACTATCTATAAATTTCGATAAGTTCTTCGCATATGAATTGCAACCTGATATAATTGGTCGTCCTGGATAATTTAAAGGTAATGTATGGTCAGGACTTTTATGAGTTTTGGGCAATATGTAGAATTAAGGTGTACGTATTTTGAGAGGGAAAGTATCAAATTCTTCATATACGGAACTATTATTCTTATATTTCATCAATGTATGTGAAAATTTTAGATTTAATTTCTAATGAAGGGTCTTTGTTGACTTTTTTGTAGTACTTGTAATATTTCTTGTGCGATAGCTTCGATGTAAAAATCTAAATGGGAGTCACGTCCACTACGTGGTGTAAAAGATGATTTGTTTTTATTGAAATGACCCATATTCTTTGAATTGAAAGAATCTGATTCACACGTACTGGTTTAACACTGTCTCTTTACATCTCTGAATTTGTTTTCGACGTTTTTTTTTTCTTCTTTTTCTTTCTTTCTTTTTTTCCATTGTCTCCTACAACTGAATCTCTGGAATCTTCTACTTTTTTGTCTTGGGAAGTCTTTTGTATTAATTGTTGTATAATTTTGGCTAAGTTTGTCAATGTTTTTGTCATGGTCACTGACTCCGATTCCCCCATGATTACGGCTTCTGCGTATATCTTCTTTGTTGTGGCCTGGGGAGTCCAGTTTTTTTGCTGCTCTTGCTGCTCTTTACTATTCTTGTTTTAATTTATCATATTCCTTTTTACCTCTCCCGTTTTGATTGTTGATGGTTTGGGTGCAGCTGTAAGTATTTTACTTTTCCATGTTGTAGTTTGGTTCGGTTTTGAATATTTCTTTTTGGGGGGTTCTTTTCTTTGCTGTTGTGATGCTGTTTGAATGCTTGTTTGAATGTTTCTTGTTTGAATGCTGCTGTATTTGCTGGTGTTTATGCATCGTATAACGTTCTCCATTTTTCCTCTATAGTTGACTTTGTCCTTTATTCTCTCGTAATTTGTGAAGTTTTTTGTTTTGCTTCAGAAGAATATTATTTTTCGAAGATTCTGTTTTTTTATACACTTCTTGATCAAAGTCAAAAAGACTATGTCCGTCAAGTTTCTTTTTAAGTTCATCTCTAGCATTTTCCATCTGCTTTCCTATGTCCAGGGATCTTTTCTGTTGTTCTTCTGCAAGTCTCTCGCATATATTCAGTGAAACTTTATCCAAAAGGTCGTCAATTGATGTTTGGAATTCTTCACCGCTGTTTCCAATGTAAATTTCAAGTTTTAAATGTAGTCCTGATGGAATTATTCCTTCTTCGACACAATTGTTTAAAAAGCTGCTGTGAAGACTGCTTTTCATTTGTTTTTCTGAAAGAAAAATGTTACATGCAATATGTTGGACAAACACTTCAACAAGTTTCTAAGAGAATGAATAATCACCGCTTTCATATAAAACATTGTATGGATCCTCAGTTCTCCTCTAATGTTTCAATACATTTTAATACAATTAATCACTCTTTACGTGATTTTTCTTTCATGCCAATCGATATTTTGCACGGAGAAATGAACAGACTCATTAATGAAAGTTACTGGATTAATCAGTTAGATACTTTGTATTCCAGTGGCCTTAATACTAAGGCATTATATAAAATTGTATAAATTGTTGGTGGAGAAATTGATATATTGTATATATGTGTATATGTATATATATATATATATATATAGATATATATATATATATATATATATATATATATATATATATATATGTATATATATGTATATATATGTGTATATTTGTATGTGTATGTATGTATATATATATATATATTAGTTATATAAATATGTAGTTGTATGTATGACTGTTTGTCTCTACATTATAATTTCACTATACATATATATATATATATATATATATATATATATATATATATATATATATATATATATATATACGCAATAGAGCGGAAAGTGTTATACAAGATGATGCACGATAATTTGAAGTGAATTATATATGGAGAAAGTGTATTATCATGCAGGTTGGATACTTTGTAATACCTTACCGAGATTCAAAACTGGATCTGCGCGTTACGGCACCAGTCGTCTTCACTGCACGCACCAACCCCCATACCCTCTCGACCAAGCGTGCATCACCCAAAAAAGGATGAGACATATTCGTGGGTACAGGCATTCGTGCGTAGCATATACACTCGCATGACTACCCATTAATTAACTCTAGTCTCATACACGATCACTCCGTATTCCTCTCACATAAATTGTGGCAGACAGATAGATAGATAAATAGATAGTTACAAATATACACCCGACAGAGCTAGACGTACTAACCCTGTTTCTTACAGGAGGATGCGTGATAAGATCAAGTGAAATTATATATGGAGAAAGAGTATGATCATGCAGGTTAGAAATTTTTTAATCCATTCCCTACTGAGACTCGAACCCGGGTCCTCGGATTATAACACCAATCACCTTGCCGGCAAGCACCATCCGCAATACCATCTCTCGTGGGTATGGGCATTCTTGCGTACCAGAAACACTCGCATGGCAACCCAGTTATTAACTGTCATCTAATATAGTTACTCCGGATTCCTTTGACAGAAATCGAGGCATATAGAAGTTAATATAGATAGTTACAAATGTAAACTGGGACAGAGCGGAGTTGGATAAATAGATAGATAGGAATAAGTCTAAATATTTACAAGATTAAAGACATGATGTAAAACTGTAATAATGCTTAAAAGAAAAATGGATACAAAAGAAGGTAAAAATGGTTAAGCGGAAACCCAAAATATGCAATTCTCGTTTGTGAACCAGCTAGATATAATTGGGAAAAACTATGTTTCTAGAGAATATAGTTTATCATTTCCTTAATTAATGTCATAAAGTAAAAAGAAAATATTGCTGATCATATGACATTCAAAGTCCCTGAAAGATTAAAAATTAAAACACTACGTATATTTTGCACATATGATTAAAACTCTAATCAGTTAAACAAGTTTGGAAAAAAGAAGATACTTTGTGTAACAGTGTTTGGTACCGTTTGGTGACAAATAGAATTGATTGGCATCACTGGTCGGGCGCATGCAGTAAACTAGTTTTTCTTTTGGTTTCTTTTTTTTTTTTTTAAAGGAAGTTATATGGAAGGTTTTGAAAACAATGCATAAATTGTATACAACCTGAAAAGTAAATAGATAGAGATATTTACTCAGTTTTAGGTGGACAGCCAATCAACTTCACTAATATCATAGATAATTAATATTTTATGAGCTTCTATTAATATAAAGCAGTCACGTGATCATAAATGACCATTGACTACAAATGGTCATTAGAAGTGCTAATCATTGTCTGCAAGAACTTATTGTTTTTGACAGACCTTACGTTATAATTCAACGTTTGTGCATATTTGTCAATAAGAGGTTAGTTAAGTGATAAATGATATAGCATTAACTTTGGGCACATGTGACTGGCGCTCGTGACCAAACAGTTGGCTCCGCTAAAATGATCATTATAATGGTTTGGTGATGTTTAGCTAAATTATGACACTTAAGTAATTTCTTCTCATAACAGCCAAGGTTACTTACATACCCGAAACACTTTTCTGGTCATAGCGCCAAAAAATATCCCAGTTAGTTGGACCCTTTATTATCATATATATTAGGTTCTACACAACTGGAGAGATAGGTATGGTTGTATGCATTCACTGTACATGCATGAGCCATCCAGACTATGCAAGCAAGATACATGACGTGTAATACTTAACACCTAATTTGTTAGGGGACATGGCCCGCATGAGTAATTAGTGAACGAGCAAACTGACAGGTCAAACTTGTTGCGTTACACAGTATACCACAGCATGGGCTGCATTTTGGCGATTATCACTAGAAACTTGGTTGATTAAAAAAAAGACTTTGATATTTTAGTGATTTTCGTTCAGTTGAAATGGAAACTTGAAAAGGTTAGAGTGTTTTCTTTTTTTCTTCTTCTTCTTCTTCAAAACCAGGGGTCACCAACACAATCGAAAAACAATCAATGGTGCACCAATTATTTGGTGATGGCGCCAAAGAACTTTCTGGTGATTGTTTATTTAATTATCGGTGTTTGTTTTTTATTAACACACTATGGCTATGGGAACTTAGGTATTTGTGTCAGTAAAGTGAAATAGTGTAATTGATAATTCCGGTCATTAGGTTGAATTTGTGTTCTCAACTTCCAATTACTTATGGGAAAATGAGTCCATTCAGCGTTTGCTTTCTCGTTACACCATTGACTTAATCCTCGTACCTAGGATAACCCTTTATGAATCTGAACCATTAGTTTCTGATGTACATTCTCCAGTCAGTTTTTTTGTTTTCTTATAGGAATAAGAATTTTAACGAAAATAAAATTGAAACGGTGTCAAAAGTATCTATAAGATGGTTTGGTAAGAAATGCAGAAGTGCCAGGTGTAAGTACCACTTGGCAAAAAGAAGTCAACCGTATACACATTTTTTTTAATAAAAAAATTAAAAGAATGCGTAAGTTCCATTGCAAACACAAGGTTAAAAGTAAACTAAGAAAACTATGTAAGTCAGGCCCAATCAATACTGGAAGTAAAGGATAGTAATGGAGAAAATAAAAATTGCTCCTGTAGACAATAATGTGTTTAAATTAATACTTCAAAGATCTTAAGCAAGCTTTTGATTCAAATGAATATGACGATTTTGTTGCAATATTATTTAAGGAAAATGATATATTAAATAGATCTTTTACTGTTGACAAAGTAAACAAGGCTATTCCAACTCTTAAACGTAATAAAGCTGCGGGTATAGTAGACATCATTAACGAGTGTATAAAATCTGCTGAACCTATTTTCGACATTTATATACTTCCTATTTATATCTAGTTTTAGACAGTAGCATTATCTCACAGTCTGGGTTATAGGATTAATACAACCAATATATACAAATAAACGTGATAAAAAATCTTCCCTCTACCGACCTATAATACTATTGAGTTGTTTTGGAAAATTGTTGAGCTCTATTTTACAATGCACGGCTTGCGGACTTTTGGGAGACGACGGTATTTTAAAGGAACATCAGTCTAGTTTTAGAAAAGAATATTCCACCCGAGATAAGATTTTTGTCTCTAAATGCACTTTTAGAAATTTTAAAAGCAAGAAAAAAGAAATTATTTTGTGCATTTGTCCTTTTCGAAAAGTCATTAGACACTGTATGGAAAGCAGGGCTTTTTCCCATAAAAGGTAGGTTCTAAAAAATGTTAATAGGTAATTACTGAATGTAATTAGAAATATGTATGGAAAAATTAAGCCATGTGTTTAAGTTTTAATTTAAACATATTTTATTGCATCATTAATGAAGCAATTGCGATTATGTAAGTCGCCCTGTGGTCACTTATTGCTGCATCGACAGGGATGACACAGAAGCAAGAATATTTCGGTTTTATTGTAACAATGACATGATCTAAGATATATATTTTTTATTTGCATGAAACCGATAGGAGGAGGATTTATTCTCTCAGAAATTGCGAGTATAACATTCTTTACGGCTTTAGGTCGTTAACAGACGACACGAGACAACATCGTTAACAAAATTTTGACCTGGTACTAGCTATTTGCATTGCTAGTCACATGTCTAACTAAATATGTCCATGACATCAGAGGTCCAATAGTCAAGTGATACCAACAAATTCCCCTTTCCAATGTTGTTGTACAAAAATTCGAAAATATTAAATAAAAATCACGTAATGTGTGTAAAAAAAAAAAAAAAAAAAGTACACATTATTCTTGACCAGAAACTTATCGTTGTCTTAGCTACCTAGAAAAAGCCAGATTCATCACGTGGAGGGCACATGTCAATACGATAGTCACGTGATACCAACAAAAATCGCGTTGATGTGCTCTCTCCTTGATTAATCTGGCTTTCTCCAGGTTACTGCGACAGCGACAGGATCTGGTCCTTGTTCTCGAAATAAATATATTGAGAATTTTCTCTTTTCGTATTTAAAAATAAATAAATTTACAAACATTACGTGGCTTGCATTTAATATTTTCGAAGTTTTTGTACAAAACATTTGAAAGGGGGTTTAGTTGGTATCACGTAGACCAACATTTAGGTGGGGTGAGATTAGTGTCATTTAATGCACATCCATTGAGCACTTGAATTGTTTCATTAATATAACTAAGAACTTTAGAATACTTATAGTTTCTTTGTTTAGTATGTTTGCTCTTCTTTCGCGAAATCAGTGCGAGCTACATTTGACAGGAATATGGAGCTGACAAAGGGGGAGACAGCCAATCACGAGAGAGCGAGAGAGAGAGAGACAGAGAGGACATTTAAGTTTTAGGGCTCGAAGAAAGAGAAAAAAATAATTTGAAAAGAGGTCAGTGAATTTATTGTTTGTGTTATAAACGTTACAAAGCAAACAACAAGAACGAGAACGCCACCGCCATCACTGCTATTACTACAATAACTACAACTACTACTACTTCGTTGGTAGAGCATATAACTCATAATCCAAGGATCACGGTTTCGATACCCCTCTCACATGTCAGCCCTGATCAATTGCCTCTGCGCGTCCTTGGGAAAGGCACTTGGCTCTCAGTTCCTCGGAATGATAAAGCCAATAATGTGTTAAAAGTGCCGTTAAAACCAACAAAACAAAACAAAAACAAAACAAACAAAAAATCATTATTTCGTGGGGTTTTTTTGTGGGAGGGAGGATTGTAATCATTCATCTCTTGAATAATAATAACTCATATATGCATTGTTGGTTCCAGTGGCTACCTCGCTGAAAGCAGCATAAGCAAAATTTATGATCGCTGGGCAACGATGATAGTTTTCCAGAACGTCGTGTACATACATATATGTTAAACTGGCGCCCGGCCGACCGCTGCTCTCGCTCATTACTCGTGTAATGAGTGTTGACCAGACGGTGCTCATACTATACCAGAAGCAGTTTTAAAAGTAATCAGCGATTTCATCTGTCTACGGTGATATTTCGGGGACTTCGATATCAGAGGCATATCGGACGTACGAGGATTTTTTTAAGTTGAGCATCACTTTTACACAGTTTTGGTGCCTCGTACATTAGCTAAAAGTTTAGATATATAAATATTTAGGAATTATTCAATAATGCAATTTGTTTACTTTTTTAACACGGGCGTCGTCAATGTCTGAAGGTTTGGTGGTGGAACAGTTTAAAGTTTTTATTGGATATTTTTTTCCCTCTCAACGGCAAAATGTTTCATGCAATATGTTCGTCCCTAATTTGTGAGGAAACAATATATTTGTATAAAAAGGCACACAAACATGAAATTAAATTTGTCTTTAAAAACCCATCGACGAATTTTAATTTTGAAACCATCTTTAATGTGATAATACTCTTAATTTTGTAAGTGAAGCTCTAAACTTGGAATCATTAATACTGTCTAGATATGTCTGGAAAGTGAAATTTACCATTTATTTGTGTAATACAGGTCTTGATGAATATGTCACGTATGAATTTTAGTTTTGAACAAAATTATTTGTAAGATTTTTCTTTTAAAGAACAAAGGAAGGTGCTCTGGTCGCCTACACATTGATTTAAGGTAGCAAAAAAAGCCCCAAAAATGATTGAGTTTTGATGGCCTTGCCCTCGTTGTCATATATTTGCACTATTGTGTTGGATGTACCACTCAAAGAAACTAAGTCTAAATATCGAACACGACCTGGGGAAGGGGTGGGGTGGTATAGAGAAATGATCAGGGGAAGCTAAGATTATTATAAATTGTAACAGACTCCTTTCAAGATTTACTTTTATATAAAGAATGTAAAGATGAATTACTTTCGAAATATGTACAAAATTGTACATTTTGGAAAAATAAAATAAACTTTTAAAGCAAACAAACAAACACATATTTGCTCTGTGTACATTTACTATATTTACTGCAAGACTGTCACACAGATCATTAAAACATTCACCCTGTACCACCAGAAGAAAAACCAAATCACTTTAGAGGATAATGTAAAATTCACCATATGCAACCTGTTTCAGGTTCAAGAAATGCACTGGTATATGCCGGTGAACTGCACTTTTAGGAAGTTGATGGTCAGTATGTACCGAAATTCATATTTGTCATATTTTACTTAACCGCTATTACATGATTGGCATCTTCTTTCTGCGCCGAATCAGTATAGTGTCATTCCACTATCTCATTCCTCCTATTTCGAAACGTCTCTGGCTGTATATGCCGATGTATCAGGTCCAAATTATGAAATACTGTTCATATTGAAACTAGAAATTCGAATATTACTGTTAAATTAAAATCCTTGTGTCATGAGTACTCTCTGGCTCAGAGCTAATAATGCCCAGACCTATAGTACAGATATATATTCGGTGGTCCAGTTAGATAAATAACCTTTGAATGTAAACTTTGACCAGACGTTGGTAACACGTCGATGTACTTAAGAGTGTGTTGAATTGTAAAATATTTCCACATGCGTTCTTTCTAAGTTCTTTGAAAACGTTCCACGATACTATCTTTGGTTTCAGGATTTTCAGCGGTAAAGATTTTAATGTGTCGTTGTTTCAATTCTTTTTGAAAAACTTAGTTTACAAATTCGGTGCCTTTGTCTGCTTGCCATCGTAAAGGGTGACGACCACTTTGTTCCAACACCAGTTTTAAAGCGCGTACTATCTCGGCACCGCTTTTAGAAGTCAAAGGAACGACCCAAGCGGACTTTGAAACACGTCAATGACACAAAACAAGTATTTATAACCACGATTGTACGCTACCAAATAAGAGAGATCGGCTAAAGTTGCTTGCAATTGATGATCTATGCCAGCCACTTTGGCTTGACTTCTGGAAAATTTTCGTCGAATGGGTTTGTGTAACGTGTACGTCGATTGTTCTTTTAACCATTGTCGTACCTAAGGCAAAAGTACACTTTTCAGTTTGGATTTAGCAGCCCGATACAATTTTTGAACTCCTACGTAACCAGCAGCATGTGCAGGATAGTAGTAAATGGTAGTTACATGTGTCTCCATGATGGGGTTGACAATGTCGCTCCTCAATAAGTCACCCACTGTTTGATACTACGTTTGGATTTGTGGGGTATTGATGGTTTGGACGAAGCTTGGCGTATCCGACGCGTCACAGGAGAACACTGTGAAATAGTGACTCTTTTCTTGATGTCTTTTTCCACTGCTGTCTTCCCTTCTTTCTTTTTTCTTCTGCTGAAGAAGGGGTCGACATCATCATTTTAACCCAAGGTTTCATTTCTTCTCGTTGCGGCGTAGGGGAGGGTGTCAACAAGGAAGCTGCAATCTTACCAGGTAAGGGAGCAGACGGAGTTTGAAACACTTCTCGTGTGTTTTCTTCTTCTGTTAACCCCGTGGCGGTGTCCGTCTACTGGGTGACTTTAGATTCACTTTTCATCATCGCCTTGAAATCTCTCAGAGTCGGATTAGCTGTTTCGTCTAAAGCTTTCTGGTGAAAGAGTTGAAGACGTTGCAATACTTGGCTCTACCGTTGCGATTTTTCTGCTTCTGACAAATCACTTCGATTCATTAACAATTGTAATTCTCGTTGTAACTGTGACATCTCATTGAGATTACGATTTTAAGGTAAATGAGGTATCCGTTGTTCGTACCAACGATGGAGTTCCATCCTTCGTTTGTAGGGAACTAAAGTGAATTTGCGTCCTTCCATAAGATCCAAAGGTACAAGTGTGCTGTCTTTCCAGAGAAGGGTGTCCTTTTTATCTTCTTTTTCTTCCCCTCCTTATATCATGACTCCTCCTAAAAGGGGTCCTGGAATCAAACCTAACAAAAGAGCAGTTATTTTGAACAACGGTCCTATCAGCATGGATACAAATCCTTCTTGTTGCACTAGCATTTTCTTCTTTTAACTGAAGGATATTTTCGTTTTGATATTTGGTAAAGAACGTTCTGATGTTTTGCTAATTTCTGTTTCTGTATCTTGGACAAAGGTACCGTTCCTTTCAACACATTCAAAAGAAAATTCACACGCGGCATCAATGATTTCTTTCGGGGTTGTTTGAATGAGTTGTTTTTGCATGAAAGAATTGGATTTAGTCAGGACTGACAACACATCCCAATGTTTAGCTAAACGAGGTGGGAGTCCTGTTTGGTTTTGTCTTTCTTGGGACGACTAGTGTGGTGCGCATTTCTTGGGGTCATCTTTTGTACTGAGGTCCATCTGATCACACACTTCTTTTTTATACTATACTGGAACTCGTCTCCACTGATGCTCAGCCCTTCGTACCAACTTCATGGCGCGTACCACTCGATGATGAGGTGTTTTAAATGGACTAAACTCTGTAACATGCTTGTTCTGTCTTGGACTTTGGTTTTAGGTGACGCCACCTTTTTAGCGGCAGCCACAGTTGCTAAAGCAGCATAAGTATATACCCCCAAAGAAGAAGTGCCTTTAGGTTTCCATTTCTGCATCAAATTAGGAAATACGGGCCTTAAGTCAGGTTTTGCAGGCATCAACATGACGGGCGAAGAAGAAGTGACAGGAGGAGGAGACACCGTCACCACCTCTCGTGCTTTCCTGTAGTACTTGCGTGTCCCAGCAGCAGTGCCTCTCTTTTTGGCAGGAGATGGTTCTTTTTTCTTGGAGGAGTGTTTCTTCTTGGAACTTTTCTACTTGGTGCTTTTCTTTTTCTTGTTTGTTGTGTGTTGTTGTGGCCATCTTGGGGGGGGGGGGAGGATTTGGTTTGTTTCTTCTTGGTTTTTGCTTGGGCATTAGGATCCCATTTCAAAAGAGAACGAACAATTACACCTCCTAAAGAATCACTGCCATCAGGTTTCAAAATGATTTGTTTTTTGGTTTGTTGATCGATCCTTGGATCTGCCAGTTCTGACAACGCACTTTTATGTTTTTAAAAAAAACGTGTTGGTTTGATGGGGTATGAGAATAATGCCTTGAATTAATTGACATGCTGTCAAAGTAAACCATCGTAAGACTTATTTGAGACTGGTTTCTAACAAATGGACACTAACTTGTGCATATTTGTTGCCACTGATGCTATACACGGCACGAATCAATTTGGCAGGATGATGAGCTTGAAAGGAAGTCATTTTGAACACTGTTGGAAAGAAAAGACGTGGTGGATGTTTTTATAGTTTTTTTAAGAGAGATGCCAAAGGAGACGTTTAAATAACAAGACCTATGTATTGGCATCAATGGTGAAACAAATCGGTACGAAATCTCAAATAATCGGGAGTGGTGTTTTAAATCGATGAGTATATACGCATGAGGTGTTTGAGTGGCATCGTCGTACGCATAGTTTAGCCAAGGAGTTTTTATTTGTTAGGCTAACACTTGCACTTGAGATTTGTCTCTGGGACTTTTAAACAACACCACATAATGGGCATTGAGACGGATGGTACGATGGGCTTTACTTTGCTGAAATAAATTTTGAGCAATGTAAATGATACTGGCATTACGATGATTTTCTTTTCGTGTAAACTGAAGTTTAATTTCTTCTTTGTCTTCTCCTAATATGTCATCGAATACGACCACATGTGTTTGACTCAAGTCAGACACGATCACATCGTCTTCGCGAGGATCGCCTCTAACAAACGAAATGGATTCTCCTTGACTTTCTTGGAGTAAGGTGTAAGACGATTGCCATTCTTTATAACACCATACGAAACGTTGAGATGGACCTTCAAACAAATGAGATTTGTGTTCGATCAAACGTTTGACAAATTCGGTTTTGCCTGAACCACTCGGTCCAGCAATCAACATGTTAAAGGGACGGCGAAGATACCAAGCTTCCCAACTTTGACGATCTAACTTTTCGTCAATCACTTTGACAACAGAAGAGGAGGAAGATGCAACCATGGTATTGAGAATTCTGAGAGGATCATGAAAGGCACAAGACATTTTAAACATTTCATATACGTTTAATGTTTTATCAAAAAGTGTCAAACAAACATATTTACATCTCATAAAACACGAAAACTAATAAGAGATAAATGGCTAAGTACATACTTAAGGCACAAACTAAAAGGACCAAAGCTGTATATAAACAAGTTAGTGTACAACAGTAGTTTCGATGAATGTGTGTCCCACGAAATCGACGTACACGATTCATAGTCTCTGCTGCGACATTTAGTGTCTTTAATTTCTCTGGCCGAAAGTTACTTTGTTCCTCAGGCATTCGATTTGTACGACGATACTGTCGTGAACTTGTACCAGGTCTTCCTTTGTGTCAGGTTCTTCCACCACTGTTTCTCACATTGTCTTTAATTTCACTTCTGACATTGGTTCTAAGTTTACTTTTTCTTTTCTTGGATGATTAGTGACACACAAGGTCTTTGCCATAGTGAGCCACTTCTTGTATCCAAGCATCGAAAACAAGACCTTGCCAGTCACGTACATCTTTCCAGTAAATTTGTTGGTGTAACAACTAGCGATACACACTTCTTGGTAAGTATGAAGTGTGGATAAAGTTTGATAAATGTCTTCCTCACATGAGGTACACCACTTGTTTTAACCACTATTCTCAACACATTTAACACAATTTGCCTTTAGTGCACCGATAAAGTGTGAATGGTCATGTCTTTATTGCATATACTGTTCATAAATAGTCCACAAAGAATTTCCTGGGAAACGAAATCTGAGAAATATAGGCACAATCCAAAACTCAGTGGAATCGTAGAACGTGGAACTAGTTCGTTTAACTGTAGTCTGCAATCATCTAAGTTTCAAACACTGTCATTGACTTCCTTCCACAGAATTTGTTGCAACACTGAATACAATGGTCGTGGCATCGCAAGCTTTATATCCAGGTTCACAAGTTTTGTATCTTTTTTGATAGTCTACCCCAAGGCATCTGTGATAGTCTCTCCCAAGAAGCAGTCTTCTTATACTGTGGAAATAGCAATAGTTTAAAAATCGAGATATGACTCTGAGTTTGCGTTTCACTTGTATTTTGACCAACTCTTTGTAAATGTGCTCTCGTAGCTCCGGAAGCAAAATACGAATGTGCTCTTCTAAAGTTTCCGACATATTATTTCTTTGGACCGCCCAAAGGAAGGTGCCGACAGCGCGGAGACCATCTGGCATGTTCCAGATAAGCTGAGTCTTTAGACTCCCAATATTGAAGAGTAACAACACAGCTGAAACGTAGAATTTCATTTATTTTCCCAAGTAGACAAATCCGGCTCTGGCTTAAGCTTTGGGAATAAATCCTTGCAGATATTTAGGCCATTTATCTTTGAATGTCTGGAATCTACTTTTAAAGTCACAATAGCTTGGAAAAGCCACAGACAACGTGTATTTTTTGCCAGTGTATGGATGACATCCGCAGGTAGGTACACACTTAGTATCACATTGACCAGTAAAGCAGAAAGGGCGTCGTGTTGCATCGCTTTCGCTAGTGAAGCGGTAAGGCACACGAACGGCATCGCTTTCGATGTCCCAAAGAAGCGGCAAGGTTGTGCTGCATCGCTGATGTCGCAGGGTTCGGCATGCGTCCCATCGCAAGGCACTGCATTACACTCGAGGTCATGATCGAACTTGAAGTCCACAGGAGGTCCCACACTCGGTGTCTGTGTTGAGTTCGTCAGTATCGTGCCAGTGTAATGGCCTCCACATTGAACTTGATGTTCACAGTGAGTTCCTCACTCGGCTGTGTGGGATTATTCATCATCTTCTTTCTCGGTCAGCGTTTGTATTCACAATGAAGTGTTGGTCTTGGAACTTGTCCCTTTTTATACTGGAGCTCAGCGTGTCCGTACGGTAAAGTGTTGAGGTCTGGAAGTAGCGTTTCTGGTACACAATTTGATGGACTTTTTCTAAAGGGCGACTGACGATTTGGAGGTTTGGTAAAAGTACAATTTTATGGGGCTCTACTGTTTTCACTCGAAAGTCTTGATCTTGTCAGGACTGTAAAGCTTCTTTCAAGACATCAAAGTTGACTCGTTGACTCGCTCGATAGTTCAGTGCCAATCCTTTTACTTTGCATTTGGTATAAAGTTGTCCTTGTCTATCTCGGCATTGGTAAAAGTAATTGTTTGGGCGGCCGCTGACAAAACTGACAATCGTCTGTTGTGGGTGCTCGTCCGTCCATGCCCCTAAACGATCCCCTTCGATGACTGGGTGTTGGTGGCTATCTCGACGACGGATGCACATACAACTGTCGGTATCAAAGTACAGAACTCAATCCTCTAAAACTTCTAAGGCCTTATCATAAAATTTTAAGCGGGTGTGGCTGTCACGTAGAATGCAATGACGACATTGCTAAAGTCGTGGAAAGTACAAATGTTGGTTCTTCTTCGTAATTGACCAAGATCACATTTTCACGGATGATTTCCACGTGTTTCATGAGTTTTCCTTTGTCGTCCACCAGAAGAAAGAAGCGACTGGGATCTGCCACGTATTTCCTCTTGCGCAATCTAGCACGTTCTGCTAATTATCCCGACAAACAAATGAGCATGACAATGGCAAATGATCGTCTTTCTTCGTTCTTTTCCACGTCTTCTGAAGTAATGTCTTCTGTAGAACGGTATGTTCTTTGAATTTGTCTTTGTCTTCTGGTGTCTGACACCAAAAGGGATAGCCACTCGCTTCTTGTTTCAGGTTGAGAAATTTGTTGACGTAGCCTGAGAAAATTCCCGGACTCTAGGCGTCGTCCTTTTGGTATTGTTCGGTAGTAGGAAAGTGCCAAGTTTCGTATACGTTTAACAAGCGACATCCCCAATCCAGAGCACGAAACAATTCGACGCTCACTCACGTTCCTGTTAAAACGCGTTCTTCCTCTGTGTGTTTGCAAGGCTGGTTTTGATTACATGTTTCAGCACACATACAGCATAACGGAAACATCAGTTTTCCTTGGCAAATGATGGAGTAAGACAGGGAGGCACAAGTTTGTCGCGGGTAAAACTTTGCATTTGATCCATCCTTCGTATTGACTAAAGCGTTCCAGGTCAATGTGTTTTGTGATCATTTTAGGGTGCCCAGTAGGAATTCGAGCATATTTGCACACCGAATAATGCAACGAACACGCGTAGATGTATTTGATTTCCTCTCCTCGAGATTCGTCTACGTCGTACAGCAAGCGTATAGCATTGGTTTGTCCTCCAAACAAATTGTCGCGTGGGTCCAAAGGTTCGATGTCTACCACGTCGTAACTTTGGCGATGCGCCTAAATTCTGGATCGATTTTGAAACGTCTATCGCACTCGTGTTCCAACCTTTCTAGCACTTGTTACCCTTGACTTGTTACCCTTGGCGTCGGTGTGTTTGTTCGTACAACTCTCCCATGGTGGAACCTGAGAAAGGGATTCTTCAGGTCTCGTTGATGAAAACAAGTAGAACATCCGTGAAATAAACATCCCTGGAATTTGAACACCGTCTGGGGGCTTTTTAAATCCTAACCATCGACAGAACGACTTCCCATTTTCTCTTTTCTCCCAGCTTCTTACATGTTGTATGCATATGTCTTCCTTTTGACACAAGTAATATACCCAAAGCAATGCTTTGGCAGAGTATTGACGGCTGAGGGAGAGATAATGGTTAGGGGATATGATGGCTAGTTGGTTCTTGAGCATGAACTTGCTTCGGTACACTAATCCACACGGTTTGGCCAGGGTACACGCTTCCTTCAAAGGATCTATATCTCCGTGATCTAGAAATAATTCTCGAAATTTTCCACAGCAACAGCGTAAAATGTCCACATTTGATCGGCAATATTTCAACATTTCTTCTTGAAATTCAAACGGGTCTGAATCGTGAGTGTGGTACCAAACGTATAAGGCTTCTCGTTCCTCGGTGTGCATACCGAAGGGGTCGTTAGAGTAAACGTCAGGCAAATGCTTGAGCACAGTGTGTTGATTGGCTTCGGTATTGAAAAAATGTAGAAAATACCCTTTAGCCATTTCTGTCATTCCAAACGTTTTAGGCATTCGACTCAAAGGCATGGGTAAATAACTCATGGAATCTTTAAACTGTACTTGTCCCACTTTTATGTAAATGAGTTTGGCTCCGTTCATAGTGACTTGGGGGCATTCGGTACTTTGTTCTGAATAATATCTCAACATAAATTGACCATCGCATCCTTAAAAATAGTGAGCCTCGACTCTAAGATATCGATGACAGTCCCCGCAACGCTGAATGTCCTCTTCGCTCCAAGTGTCGTCGGTAGGGTCTAAAATCCATTCGGCAAAATCGGCAAGATCCTCGAAAGATTTGTCCACGTCCTCCTGGAATCTTACTACAATGGGGACATTGAAAATATATAGGTTCTTGTATGCACTTCTCACGATTCCGATCAGCGACGCAAAAATTAGGGACGTGAAGGCCAGTCTCTTGCGTACATTCAAAATCAAAAAAGATAAAATCCACTTGTGTCTTTTTCTTTTTGTGCTGATCTTCCTTGATGTCTTTCTCCGGTGCATTGTCGTATTTTTGAATGTAACATTGATGTTCAAAGTCCACGATTTGGTCACAAAAACGGCATATTTTCTTTCCTGGACAAACGTGTGCTTTGGGATTATTGGTTCTAATAAGCTGTCCACACGTGTAGCACAACCTCAAGAAGTCACAAGCACTTTTCTGCTGATGAACTTGTGTCATACGATGTTGTTCGTGACAAGAGGGATTGACAAAGTATCGCTGGCAAGAAGAGCAATGAATGTGTCCTTCAGGAAGGCGTGGTTTGGAGGCTAAACAGTCCCGGCATGTCTCTCTGCAATGAATGTGTTGCTCCCGACTGTTAAATTCTTGGTCACATTTCTCGCAGTAGTAAGACTATGGAAGAAATCATGTGATACTGGTGATGGCAACGCAATGCTCTTGATGATGATACACATGAATATATTTTCCATCGGTTAAATCGGGCCCTCGAAACACCAGAGCTCCGCGAACTACTTGAGGGTATACTTTCAAGGTATAACGAGGAGCCAAGACGTCTTGAAGTTTTCGCATTTCAGGAATGCCACACACGGTCTCTTTAGATATGCCTGCTTGCTGTAACAGGAGTTCTGCTTCTTTTCGTTGTTTGGCTCTTTCCGATTGTCGAATGCTCTTCCATGCTTTTTTCCTTTCTACTTTCTCGTTTTTCTCGGCATACGTTCACCCCACGAAGATGGCACGGGCTAAGTACATCTGGTCTTGGGAGTTCTCAGTTTGGACGATACTGAGTTTGGTACTGCGAATGTCGTCCATCAATAACACTTTCCTGCTTCGTCCGCTACCTCTAGGAGGTAAAACGTGGGTCATATGAAGAGTGGCTTTTCCATCTGTACATTCGTCATTGGATTGTTGAACGTGTTCAATTTGTCCATGACTTTAGACGGTGTTAATTCTGCCGGTGTACTAAACTCGATCCACACAGGAGACTTCAAACTATCGTGATGAATGGAAAGTCTCAAAACTATCGTCCTCTTTAGCTTGGCATTGTCGTTTCAATGTCTCTAACAAGAAATCCCACAAATCGATAGTGAAACCAGCGGCTTTCTCGGGGGATACTTCAGACTTTAACTCTTTAAAGTTGACCGTGTGGGTGTAAGCCGTGGTTCTAAATGTTCTGGAAGTCATTTTTTGCCTCTCTCTTGGTCTTGTGGAGGTCAAAGGTGTTGTTTCAGGCTCACTCATGTCTTCTTCAAAATCACTGGCATGTACTTTTGCTAACTCTTCTGCTATTGGCTTATGAGGCGGTACGGAACGTCGTCCTCGTGGCCTATTAGTTTCTTCTTCTTCTGGTTTCTCGCTGAAAATGTGTGATAGTTTCATCTTGATTGCAAACTTGGATTTGACCGAGTTGTGCACACGCTTTCTCCAGATATGTAGAGAGAGCTTCAAACCCTCAGAGTAACTATTAGTCATTCAACTTGCAAACTGTGAAGATGGAAGAGTCAAAACAGCTTACCATTCTGGTCAGAGATTTAGCACAATAAACTGCTGTTGCCATCATAAATTTAGAGAGAGTCCTTGGAAAGTATACAACTTCCAATAAGACTAAGGACTACTCCTCTCGAGATAAAATTCAAGATTCTTGCCATATCTGCCAGGAGAAAGGACATTGGGCTCCAGAATCTCCACAACGTCAAAGCAACGATGGAAAGACAATAGAAAAGAGAGACAAAGGTAAAGATACCATTTATCATTGTCAAGAAGAAGGACATTGGTCTTCAGAGTGCCCACAGAAAAAAGAGAACAAGCAGGAGAAGGAGGAGGCAGAGTGCTCTTCAGAAACATAAGCAGAACCCATCCCAGTCAAGAAATGTAAGAAGTCAAGACCCCTGGAAGAAACAGTACAAGAAGAAGAACCCATACGCGTGAAGAAATTCAAGGATATATATAGATAGTGAAAGAAAGACTTTGGGTGATGTGTTGTGAAACTTTCATTGTGATTTTATAGGAGAATATACCAAAAGAAAAAAAGTAAGTGTCTCTTTGTCTTGATTTTTTTATGTTATGGACTCACACACGCACTCACACACAATCAAATGATGGGATTTAAGTTTTACTTGATTTGGCAATTTGATTTCTTTTCTAGAGATAGTCCTGAAAAAGACCATTGGGGTGGGGTTTTTTTTTTTTTTTTTAGCAAACTCATGGACTTGAGATGGTGAATTTTAACTGTTCAATCCCTTTCCAAGGCAAAGTCCTACTCCAGTTGTTGTTGTTGTTGCTGTTGATTTGATAGTAGTAGTCAATGGTGGTGTCATCTCAGGGGTAATGAGAGTGGATGATGTGATGGGCTTAGAAAGCTTAGCCCTTGAAGGTCTCTTTCTCCTGAGTTGTGTTAAAGAAATCTGATACATTTGTCTCAGATACTTTAACTCCGCCAAAATGTCTTGTAGCAGACTCACCGTTTTGTTTTCACTACTTCCTTCGTACTGTCCGTCATACTTCAAAGTTTTCTGCTTCTCATCTTCTTCTTGTTTTCTTCTTTCCTCTTGTTGTTGTTATTGTTGTTGAAGAAGAAGAAGAACTACTTCTTCTGCTTCTTTCTGCCTTTGCAAAAAAGTCTCCAGTTCTTCCTTCTGCCTCTTTCTAAAATCATCCGCCAAGGGTAATAAAGGTGGGACTACCATCGTCGCAGGCAAACATTCTCGCGAAGACAGAAATCCACGAAATCCAAATTAATGTCATCCTCTTATGGAAGAATGTTAGTGACCGCTGCATTCGTCGTCGTCGAACTCTCATTCCGAATATACGAGGTCTCCGTAGCAGGCACACTCCAAATCATTGTCTTGAGTGTATCAGTTACGCCGGAATGGTACACCGTACGAACGCTGTTGCGCCTATATCCTGAATGTGACGTCACACACCGGCTCTTTTCTGATTGGAAGAGAAACCCTATATTTTGAAAAGCACGTTTGGATTGGTGAACCATTTTTCCGATCTTTGGCTATATATACCAGCGTTTTCTTAAATGGTTTCACCTGTTCTCAAGACAAGATGAATACCACAGTAGAGGCATCATCTATCGTATCGGGCCTGCTCTTCAACCCTGTCTACCCCATGTATGTCAAAGTACCATGGGTTATTACCAAGATTACGACTACGGCTATTTGGAAGAGAAGAATTTATGTGGAGAGACAAGGGTGTCTGAAGCGGGTGCTCATCGACGGATCTGAAATGCATAGAAGCCTGAGGAGAAGAAGACCTGTGAAGATGTGTGATATGTGTTAACTCACTTTGGTTAACACATTTCAACGGTCATTTTCAGGGCCACCCATATCTTTTAGAAAAAAAATCAAATTGCCATATGTGTTTCTATGTTTTTTGTTTGTCTTTGTCTATGTCTATGTGTATAACTACATTCACGTTTGACCCTATAAACACATCTGTTCCGATAAACACTTTTGTCCTTATAAACACTTCGGTCCCTATAAACCTTTTGACCCTATAAAAACTTCTGTCCCTATAAACTCTTTTGACCCTATAAACACTTTTGAGGCCATAGTGCCCCTTTTGAGGCTATACACACTTTTGAGGTCAGAGGGTCTCTTTTGAGATTATACACCTTTTTGGGGCCAGAGAGGCCCATTTGAGGCTCAATATCCCCATATTACTACTTGTATTGTATAGATGTAGACTCTCTTTTGTAGATGTTCTATTTCTTATAATTATGATTATTATTACCGATTGCTGTGTTGCTGTTCCTGTATAAAAGTCTGAGTTACCATCTATACTCTATCTCATTCAAGTTGTATTGTAGCTATTTTTGTACTGATATTGTCAAGTCTGTATCCTCTGCCATGATTCTAATTTAAATGGCAAATAACACAAGATAATCTGGATGATTAGTCTGTGGTTTTAACTTTTATACTTCGTTGTGTCTGGCAGATAAATGGACACAGTTCATTGCATAAATCTAATCAGAGACATACTGTATAATTCAGTCCCTGGTCTTATTGCTTATTTTATGGTTAGTATACATTTTATCATATCTTTAAATCTTTTATGATTTTATATGCTCAATCCATATACTAAACTCTCTCTCTCTCTCTCTCTCTCTCTCTCACACACACACACACACACACACACACACACATACATATATATATATATAAGAAACAATTCTTCAGGAGAAGTATGAAATGAACAATAAATTAAATACCTCATCCCTTTGTAAAGATAACCGCCATTAAACTGCCAGTCTAAACTATCCAGTTCCATAGACTTTCTTTCCCAGTAATCACTTTTAAATAAATTCAGATATGTAGAGCACATTCTGAGGATTTCCACCTTTCAGCATAACTCAGGGGGTATCTTATGTTTATTTTTTATTTTCGTTCTTTTATTATTACAGAATTTGAATTAATAAATCATGGAGACATGTTCTCCAGATTTACCGAAATAAAAATATGAGTACATACACGCAGGTATGTTAAAATGATTCTGAATATCGATAAATCATCATATCTGAAAAATTGGTTTGTGTATGTTTATAGAGCTTTACTTACAAACGACCAACCCCCATATTTTAAGTGAAGGAACATTATTTTGAGAGATGTTTCGAGTTATCGACGTAAAGACTTATGATCGTAATGTAAGATGCGGTTTCAAGAAGTCCTTGCTATATGCATTAGGGGGTCTGATATATATGATGTATTAAATATATTTTGTTATCTTTCAACTCTGCAGGAATTACACTGTTTGCGCAAACATCGTGGATCATACAAATGTCATAAATAGAAAACAAGAGTTGCAAATATGGTATATAGATAAAGTGTTAAATCATTTCTTAGTTATATTTCAACTGTCGTGTTGTACATGTTGTGACTTAGAAATTATTCTCAAAATATCAGCACAAACTCCATGGCTTTTGCATGTGTGTATGGTCTAAATGACAGCAATGTTGGTTGGGTTACATAAACTTCCTCGTTTCGTCACCTTAGCGATAATGATTTTACTTTGATTGCAATAAATGTCAATTATGAATTATGAATTTAACATCTATAGACACAGTAACTGCTTGACTTTTCTCTAACCTTCCTCCGTCCATTTCGCAAGAATCAAAGCGAGGCTAGTGGAAGACAGATGACTAAACCGAGATCTCGGATTATCAAAAAAAGAACTCGGATTAGTAAGTCGAGATCTCAAATTAGAAAACCGAGATCTCGGCTTATTCTCTCATATTTTGGAACTAACATGTTCAAAAACTAAGTACAGTACAAATGAAAGGAAAAAAGCCCACTCTTGTTCATGCCCTTTGACCTGTAATTTGATGTCATGGATAAAAGATCATGCAACTTGTTCCACATGGAAAACATTTGGTTAAAATTTGTATATTTTACATATTTATATCCACAAACAAGATTAAATAACAAAAAGCCAATTCATACATGTTTGTGTTGTCAAACATACAGACCATTCAAATTAAGTGTTAGGGTTAGGAAAAACTCGAAGTCTATGCTAGTATCTATTAACAAAAAAGTAACCCAAGGTAGATTTTCAAGATGGCCACTATAGCGGCCATATTGGAGATCAGACTAGGCACATAGTCACTTTTGAAATAGTGTTTCAGTGAAAATCTCATGTCAACAGGACGATCTATTCAGATTTAATCTGGTGTTTTACGGCACAGCAAAACAAGTATGATATTTAGTGCCGAGGCAGTTGAAGTAATGTGCATTACCCAAGGACACACCAAGGTAGCCGACCTGGGCTAATCCGATGTTAGGATTTCAACCCGCACCCTCCAGATCGTGAGTCCAGCACGCTAACCACTGAGCCACCGCAACTCGTCTCTATTAGTAACCTCTAGCAACATGCGGGACAAGTAGCTATACAAAGATGTTCAAGTTGGTCAACATGGCGGCTGTGACGAATGTCAGATCGGCACCATTATCATGTAGGACCATATGCATATAGTAAAAACTGTTGTGGTGAAAATCCCTTGCTGATATGACCATCCGTTCAATAGGAAAGGCGACAACACAGTTTTCAAGATGGTTACCATGGCGGACATGATGGATGTTAGATCATCGCCTTAATATTTAGAACCAATTACATATCTTTGGAAATGGTTTACTGAAATCTCCTTATCAGTGCAACCATCCATTGAGGAAGATGAGCAGTAACACGATTTTCAAGATGGCCACTATGACGGCCATATTGGATATCAGATCGGCACCGTTGTCAAGTAGGACCAATTACATAGATGCTTTGGTGAAAACCCCACGTCGAGACAGCTATCTTTTCAGGAGAACCAGCGTGACCAAAATTTTCAAGATGGCCATATTGGACATCAGATTGGCACCGTTTTCATATAGGACCAACAACATCTGTTCAGTAGGAGTCGCGTAGCAACATTTTCACGATGGCCACCATGGCCGCCATATTGCACGTCAGATCGGCACCATTTTGATTTAGGGCGAACTTCCAAGAACGTGTGCCACAGTGAAGAGCAAGTCTGAAGAACTGTGTAAGAAGTTCACATATATCTTCAAAGGAATCGGAAAATTAAAAGACATACAGATACACCTTCACACTAATGATACTGTATTCTCTATAACTCAGCCCCACCGACGTATACCATTTCACATTCGGAAGACAGTTGTAACAGAGCTGGAAAGACTTGAAAACTTAGACACTATCGAGAAAATAGATGGACCAAAACTCCCTGGGTATCTCCAATCGTGGTAGCACATAAAACCCAAGAACCCCGATGAAATCAGGATCTGCGTTCATATGCGTTTGGCCAATAAAGAGGTACTATGCGAAAGACACATCACACCAACGATAGACGATCTTATAGTAGATCTCAATGGTGCAAACTTGTTCTCCAAGCTTGATCTAAATTCGGGCTACCAACAACCGAAATTGGACGAAAAATCAAGGAACATTACAACATTCGCGACTCATATAGACTACGGAGATATAAACGCCTCATTTTCGGAATGTCATCAGCAGCGGATATATTTCAAAACACACTCTGTAAAGCAGTGGAAGGACTATAAGGCACAATAAATATTAGTGATGACATTCTAGTATTGCGTGGCACTCAGGAAGAACATGACAACAATTTTGAATATACATGCAGTCGCATAAAGAAAAAAGGATTTACACTAAATAAACAGAAATGTGAGTTCAACAAAAACAACAATTTAGTGATTTGGATACATTTTCAGTAAAGATGAAATTTCTCCAGATCCAAAAAAATTGGAAGCAATTAAAACTGCCAGTGTTCCATCAAACATGTCAGAAGTACGCAGTTTTCTAGGCATGACAAACTAAAGTGGAACGATTTATCCCGAATTATTCATCAATCATTGAGCCTATTCGCGCCTTATCCAAACAAAACCAACCATGGGAATGGACTGAAAAACATAAGAAAGCGTTTAAAAACTAAAACAAGAGTTAGCAAGTGACGCAGTAATAGCGTATTTCGATCCTAATAAAGAAACACAATTAATTGTAGATGCAAGTCCTCTCGGTCTAGGCGCGTTATTAACTTAGAATGGAAAGGTTATGGCCTATGCCAGTAGAGCATTTTCAGATGTAGAAAAACGTTATTCACAGACGGAACGTGAAGCACTAGCAATAGTTTCGAGTTGTGAGCACTTCCACTTTTATCTGTTTGGTCATACATTTACTTTAATCACTGACCAAAAGACCCTTTAAGTCATTTTCAACAATCCAAAATCGCGACCTCTGGCAAGAATCGAGAGATGGCGATCGAGATTACAAACATACAATTTCGAAGTGGTTTACAAGCCAGGTAAAACAAATGCAGCAGATTACATTTTACGACATCCAAAGGCTGGAACTAAATGCTGTACATATTCTGAAGTTGCAGAAGCTTATGTTAAATTCATATCGGTCAATGCCGTACCCAAGGCTATGACAACTGAAGAGATTCAGATGGCTGCTTTACAGGACCATGACCTTCAACGTGTTATCAAGTCAATAGAGACTGGAATCTGGAAACATTCGTACAAACAAACCTAAACCCTGGAGACATTTTCAAGACTTAGACATGAACTCACGATCGCTCCAGTTACAAATGTTGCTATCCTACTGTGTGACAGGAAACTAGTAATACCGAAAGGGCTACAACACAGAGTAATATAACTAGCACGTGAAGACCATCAGGGCATAGTCAAAACAAAACAGCTTATTCGTGAGAAAGTATGGTTTCCTGGAATTAACAAACTAGTAGAGGATTTCTGTGAAAGTTGTGTACAATGCCTTGCATCGACGCCAAAGCATATGGTGGAGCCGCTAAAAATTACAGTTCTACCAGCCAACACTTGGTGTCAAATTAGCATCGATTTCAGTGGCTCTCTTCCATCTACTTAATGTACTTGTTGGTGACTACTCAAGGTATCCAGTCGTTGAAATTATTAACTCCACATCTGCAAAAGCTGTCATCCCGCAACTAGACAAGATATTTTTAATGTCTGGAATACCAGAAGCTGCAAAAAACGGATAATGGATCTCTATTCAATGGACACGAGTTTATAAAGTTTGCAGAAGACATGGGATTCAAGCATAGGAAAATAACACCTTTATGGCCTCAAGCCAACTTCGAAGCAGAAAGGTTTATGAGGACAAGCGGAAAAGCAAAAACAGCGTCTCACGCACAACATAAAAGTTGGAAACAAGAAATGTACAACTTTTAACGCAATTACAGAGCCACACCTAATGCAAAAACCAACAAATCTCCCGCCGAGATGTTATTGGGACGAAAATGAGAACTAAACTCCCAAGCAGGACAAGAAAGCTAGGAAAACCGATAATGAGAAAAATGAAAAGATAAAGAGCTATGCATATCGAACTAGAAAAGCAAAGAAGTTAAATTTCAAAGTCGGAGACAGCGTTCAGGTTAAACAAGAAAAGCGAGACAAGTTATCAACACCATTCGACCCTAAACCATATGAAGTTGTAACCAAAAAGGGATCCATGATAACAGCGAGAAGAGACGACCACCAAATCATTAGGAATTCGTCATTCTTTAAGACAGCAAAGAACTCACCCCTTATTCCACCAACAGACTACCAAACATATGATACAATAAATCTAAAGAAGGGTAGAGATGTATGTGAAACAAATCCAACATCCGATCTAGCACTGGGAAGATCAACACGAGTAAGAAAACCACCTGACTACCTAACGTATTATGTGTATGCAAAAGCCTTACCACATACATTGTGTTGCTCTGATGTTTGGATTATAAATAGTGTAGCATCTTGTAAATGTAAACTGTAGTGTATATCTAGACAATTAATAACAATAATATGTGTATCTCATCAAATGGTAATTCAGCTTTACAATGTGAATTTAAACTATACGATCATTTAAAACCCAAGACATTATCAGAACTAAACCATGAGAACTATAAACCTACTTTGCCCAATTCTAATTTAAGGAAGATCATTAGATGATAAAAAGGTCTCGGATCCGAATGTAGCCATGGCTGTTGTCAGTTGGGGTGGTAGGAGGGGTTGAGAGGGGTGTAGGCTACAAACGTGCGGATATTTGTGATGGCCTCTATTTCGAGTCTTTTGTGTATGAAGGCAAGTAGGTGAGCGGTCGCACCACAACGTGACTTCAAAATGAAGTCTTACCGGGAAAATGTATGTATGTAAATCCATTATAATCATTCAAAGTATAAAAGCAATTTAACGGCCACAATATTTCTCCTATATAGCGCGATGCTGTGTCGATTAAATCGCTGATGGACTGTTTTAGGCTTTTCAGAAGAGTGCTCACGAGTACAGTTGAAACATTGTAATGTCCAATTAAAATATTAAGGATCTGATCGATTTCGCATTTAAACAAAAAATTAATTAACAAAAACGTACGGGTATTATTAATAACGATTCCTTATTTTGTCAGATTCATAAGCTGAAGATTACTGCCATTTAGATGCTGCTATTTCACATTTTCTTTAATCATGTGAACATAATCCACCAAAACTGCAATAGATCTTGTAAATTTTAGATATCAGCATATAGTAGAAAACCCATCTGATTTATATACCCTAAAGGTAACATTTCATTCCCATTTAAATATCAGCATATAGTAAAAAACCAGCTGACTTATATACCCTAATGGTAACATTTCATTCCCATTTAAATATCAGCATATAGCAGAAAACAAACTGACTTATATACCCTAATGGTAACATTTCATTTCCATTTCAGTCTGTCAAGTAAATATTTTAAAAGTTTTAAAAAATAAAAATGAAAACAATTTCAATATATGTAATAATGGGAGTTTGCACATGTAAAATTGATCACTGAGGTAATAAAGATTCTGTATTTCTACTATTTCACAACAATATCGATAAAATACATTAGCACGGACTTCGTATTCACATTTCATCATTTTGCATAGAATTTCTACACACAGCTGTCAAAAGAGCAAAAGCGAGACGAGTTGTCAAATTGTAAATATTATTTATAGTTACATTTTGTGATACTGCTAGGCGTCGCGCTTTTCACTCATATCCATTCATTCGTTCAGTATTTGTAGTCAAACAAACAATTCGTGATAGAGTCGTAATTTTGAAACATGGGCAGGTTATTCCTCAATATCAGAAATAAAGAACTCCGGGACAATGACCACATGGGAAGCACATACTTGACAACGAAGTCCAAGGAGGGAACCATATGCATAGAAACAAAGCATACTCTCTCTCTCTCTCTCTCTCTCTCTCTCTCTCTCTCTCTCTCCTAGTCTGACACAATGTCCTTATAATGTCGAATACATTGATATTGATACTGCGGTTAAAGAAAGAAACATTATATTCAGGCTGAAGTCAAACGTTGGATGAAAACAGCGCGATAAAAGACAATCAATAAGTAGTACATAGAAATTTGAAACCAGTTGAGCTTATTGAAAAACAACAGAATTTAACTTTGAAAGGAATTTGGATCTTAGTACTCAATAAGCTATAAAGAATTAATTGTCTTTTCGTTACAAAAATTATTTTACTGGTATGGCTTAAGGGCGTCTTAAATGAGGGTAAGGAGGGTAGTTGATTCAAAGTACACATTTTATGAACGGTTTAAAATGGCAACATCAAGAATCCTATTTTGTACGTTTATATCAAAGTGTTTGAAAATTTTGAAATATGAATTTCAAACTTTTTTAACATTTCAACACACAGATTGGTATGTCGTCTAAAAACATATTCACCGTGAATTAAGTGATAATATAGCTAGGTGAAGACTGTAGTGAACAGTGTCAGGGATTTGTAAATCGTTTTGTACCAATGTTATTGCTATTTAACATAATGAGATCAATTAATTCTTTAAAGATTACACGACAAAGACCGAAGTGGCTCAGTGGTTAGCGTGCTTCACTCTTGCTCGAAAGGATTCGAATTCAAATTGTACCACTGAATCAGCCTGGGTCGGCCAGCAGGTGCGTACTCGCGCAGGACACACTGGTCCAACCCAACTGCCTCAACACTAAGTAACCTACTTGTGTTGTTCTGCCGTAAAACACCGAATCAAATCTCCTAAAGACCATTCACTTAAAAATTCCATTCCAATCATCACAGCAAATATCTCTAATTTTTTTATCAACTGTAAAAAAAAAATAATAATAGCTGAACATAATGAATGCAAAATAAGTATTTGTGTATGTAAAATTGACCATTGAGATAAAAACAAATTCTGTATTTCTACTATTTTATAAAAATATTGACAAAACTCATTAGCACAGTGTATCTCTGATTTCATCATCTTTTGTGGAATTTCCATGGATAAACTGTCGAAAGAGCAAACGCGAGACTAATATTCTAACTCCATCTCATCTGTAGTGAGATTTCATGAAACAGTTCGGTGTTGCACTTATACACATCGGTTTATTCATTCAGTACATACACACACACACACACACACACACACACACACACATATCCATTCATTGGAATCTGAAATAGTTCCAGATACACAAAAAAGGACAAAAATGGCACATATTGGAAAATAGTTTACATTTTAATCAAGGGCAAAGATTGATATGTCTCGAACAAACAATGCACGACGCAGTCGTAATTTGTAAATCCAGGCAGGTTATTGACATTCATTCAGCAGGACTTGTTCAAACCCTGGAGTTTCTTACGAAATTGTTTACCGACTGAGACTCATATATATATATAAACGTAATTACCCACGTTTGACAGAAGAAAAAAAAACAAAAATAAAAACAAAAAACGGCCGAACAATAACCATATAAGGAAATACATTCCCACGAAGTCCAGGAGAAAACCTAATGTATAGAAACCAAAACGTCTCTCTCTCTATCTCTCTCTCCTTCCCTCTCTCTCTCTCTCTCTCTCTCTCTCTCTCTCTCTCTCTCTCTCTCTCTCTCTCTCTCTCTGGTGCCTAGACTGACACGTTGTCCCTTTGTCCTTGTAATGTTGATAAAATCAATAACGCTGTTAAAAAAAGATATTATATCTAGATTTAACTCATAAGGTCCAGCAAAGGGCATAAAGCGAAGATACCGGAACGCCGCCCTAAATGAGCGTAAAGAAGGTTCATTTATTAAAGGTTTGAAGCCCTGTGTCTTTTCAGCTTGACAACATTTCTCTTTCATTTGATAAGTATATGAAAGTATTTTTTTCTGAAAGTTTATAAAATGGTAAGTATGATGAATCATAATTGTGTAAGTTTATATTAAAGTCAATTCAATCAAAAACCATTTAGTACACAATAATTTTGATAAGCAGGAGGATAAAATAATGGACATGGAAAAGCAAAATTCACTAAAGTTTGTTTGCAAAGATCTTTTTTTAAAAAAAGGCAAAAAGGCAACACACCACTAAGCAAGAAACTTGGATGCAAGTATTAAATACAAATATAAGTAGTGAGGAGTAGTCAGAAATTTATAGCCGGGCGAAACTTTGTACAAAGGATACGAAGTTGATCTCTTTTAATTTTAAATTAATTCACAGTAATTGTTAATAATAATGTTTTGAGAAGAATTAAAATATTAGACGAGGACAAATGTGCTTTCTGTAAGAGTGAGAACGAAAGTATTGAACATCTGTCCTATGATTCCAATATTACTTCAAAGTGTTGGTACCGTGTTAATAAACATTTTGCACCTAATCGATCTTCCATAGAGACCCAATTATTATACTGAACTATCACGGCACACCCGTTACACCCCAAAATATTCCCTCTGGAGTAAACACAGATTAAATATCTCAAACAGTTGTGCATATCTACATATATATTTTCACATCTCACAGTTTCGTGTTTGGTCTATCAAAGTCGTAGCAGGAGTTTCACTGAATGACCAACAGCAGATGTATCAACGATAACATGTCTCAGACAAATCAAAACGCTCTCTCTCTCTAACATACACACACACACAAACACGCACACACACACACACACACACACGCTCTCTCTCTCTCTCTCTCTCTCTCTCTCTCTCTCTCTCTCTCTCTCTGGCTGGCTGTCTCTTGTGTGATATCCTTTCTGGGGGACGAGAGGGGGTAAATATATCCCAAATCACAACGGAAAAATAAACGTAGTTTTAGAAAGGAAGAATAGAGGGAAGCTAAGAAGAAAAAAGGAGAGAAAGAAGAAAGACAGGGAGGAAAACAGAGAAGAAAAGAAGGATAGAGAGGGAGACCGAAGAAGAATAGTCATAAAGCGACCATGGAAAGGAATTACCAGCCCGACTCCTCCCCAAACACCCCCCAGAAATTATCACCCCTACTCCTTCCCCACCCCCACTCCGAATTGCCACCCAAACTTCTTCCACCTACCCTCAGCGATTCCACCCCTACTCCTACCCACCCCATCCTCAGGAATTACCACCCAACTTATTCCCACCCCACCCCAGAATTGCCTCTCCTATTCCTTCCCACCCCACTTCAGGATTTACCATCCCTATTTATTCCCACCCCACAACAGAAATTATCACATCTACTCCTGCCCACCCTCAGGAATTACCACCTCTGCTTATTCCCACGCAACCCTCAGGAATTACCACATCTCCCCCCCCCCTCAAATTCCCACCAGGAATTACCACCCCTTTTTATTCCCATCACACCTTCAGGAATTACCACTCCTATTCCTACCCACCCCACCCTCTAAAATGCAAGCACACTCTCTGTTTGTATTCATAATGAATGCCATATTGACCTACTTTTAACAGCATGTTGTGATTTTCAAGACGCATCTGCACACGATGGTTTATTATCCAACCCGTCTAAATGCACGAGAAATTCGCCTAAATGATTAAAATTTTCAAATGTGAAATATAGAACACGATATCTTTAGTACAGTCGTATCGTACGCACGAAGATGAATCTGCATAATACGATCGGTCGATGTCAAAGGACTGTAATTCGGTTAGTGAATGAGAAAATGAAAGGAAACCTTCAGAAGGTCTACTTTGACCGTCAAGCCAACTAACTTGGGAAGTTAGGATGGCTAAGAAAATCTACAAATGGCTACTAAGCGATGTTGGTGATAAACATTGAGAATATCAAAAATGAAATTTATTGAAAAAGTGATGTCGATGTAGAAACAAAAATATGCTGAAAAAAACGAACCCCATCAAAGAAATATTTGACTCCTAGACTTTACGAAATACAAGGAAACAAATTATCAAATGGTTGTTGAGCTGTACTGGTCACGTAACGACAGAATGAAACGTTGATTACTATATGCTGTCCGCTTGTTGATCAGGACCCCTACAATAAGCAGGTGAAGAATGATATATACACGCAGACATAAAGTACGAAGGACAGATAGACAGACTTAGCTCCAAGAATGTCTGAACAATGTAATCATCATTTGTTTCTTTATCTCCTACAAGTACATCCCCTAATCTTTGAGGGAGTTCAATCAGAAAATAAACATCCTTCATGATATAATCGCCAATGTAATCAACTTTTTTTACCTCGAATTTTAATAACATCGCGTATAAATGTAATATAAATAAACCAAACGTCACTTTAAAATCGCTGACTCAATCGACTTTTTCAATGGGCTTGTTTGAGGTTGCATTTAGGAGCCTGGAGAACGCTCATTCCTGTTTTCTTGAAAACTGATCATGTGATTCAAACGGCTTTTCCGGTTGGCTCTCTCGAGATCCCGTATAAACGTTTCGAGCCTCGAGAACGCGCAGTGCTGTTTTCTCGAATACGTGATAATGTAATTAAAACCAGTCTTCCGTTACGCGCTTTTGACCTTTGAGAACGCGAAATGTTTTCATGTTATGGCCCTGTTGGCTTGCAAGATAGTTCGATTACGCAAAGTAGAAGTTTCTCTTTCGCGAATTGGAGAACTCGATAGCGCGTAACGGACAGCTCCATTACAGACTTACAGAGATCATGTGATTGAAAAGTATCTTCTGGATGGGTCTCTCGAGTTGGGTAATGGAGCCTCGAGATCGCGAAGTGTTTCCACTTGATGGCACCAATGGCTTTCAATAGACGCCGGGTAACTCGGACAGTCCATTACACCTGTATAGAGAACCGTCATTTACCGTTTTCAGTTATTACCTAGAGACAAATACTGTCCTCGTTCGAAGGCCTCGGTAATTTTTGGTGGTAACACAACATAATCGAAAATATTCTAAATCTTTAGATATTTTGTTCCCCATGTCCAAAATACGGGGTTTACTTTGATTGATAGCATTGATACTCATTGCGTTAGCCTGTGACAAGAGATTATATGCATATTTCCGTGCACTTTTGCATCAGATTCAACTGTTTACTAGTTTCACTTAATAAACATCTTAACATTTTCTTAGAGTGGTTTCACTTCGGGCACGCTTTCTTACCTGCGTTAATTATATCGGGTTAAAGTTCACCTCTCATTCCGAACATACAGCGCATTTGATTCTAGGTAATGACTAAAAGCGGTAAACGACGGCTATTTGTACAAATGTAACAGGATGTCCAAATTTACCTGGCGTCCGAAATAACCAGATTATAGGGAGCGTGAAAAAGTTCAAAAGAGAAAATATATAAAAAAAAAGAAAAAAATCTTTGAAACTTCCCAAAAGTGAATGAAGAAAAAAAAGGAGTAAATATATACAGGATGATTAAAATACAATCATGCGATCGATGATAAAGATATTTTACTTTAATCCTCTGTGGGAATAAGGTAACTAAAAGTATGAGGTGAAATGGATCACAGCATGCAAGCCGAAAAGAACAACACACACACACACACATACACACACACACCCTCTCAGTTTAAAGTTCTGGAAATAAATAACTCCATACATTTAAATCAGAACCTTTACTTGTTGTTATTGATACACAAACACGCGCACAGATTATTCTTAAAATGTACGAGAATGTATTAAAATGAGTAATACAAATCTCCATCTCGTTCTCCATCTCTATATCTCATTCTCTCTTCATATACACAACAGAGAGACATACATGCAGAGAGAGAGACAGACAGACAGACAGACAGATAGACAGAGAGTATATCCAAGAGGTACGAAACTATTTTGTTTTTATTCAGCAAAAAAAACTTCTATACTGAGGTATTCAGATGTCAACAATATTAACGCCAAGTATATCTTATGAGAGGGGACGACAGTCTATTCTCTAAATGCATAAGTCTTCAATATACGTAACTTGATTTCTCATATCTCATCTCTCTTTATAACAAAGGCTATAATGAAGATTGTGCTTTGTTATTTGGTTCAACCCAACTGTAGGGACATGTCCATTGTTGTTCTGATACAAAGCACGTGAAGTAGCTTCAGTGTCTATGGGACTAACATACCCAGATTAAAAGATTCGACATATATGAACCCCAGGTTCAGCCGTTTTGTTTATTTTTACAGTAATCTTTCGTGCATTTAATACTATCTTCTCATATCACATTTCTTGCCTCATTTCAAAACAAAATGCACGTAGTGCAGTGCTTGATCGTCGATAATTTAATATGACATTCAGTAGAATCAACGTCTTGTTCTTTGTATACTAATCACCTGAAATAGCTGGCTAAATGTCACATGCTGGTGAAACACATTTGTCTTTACAAGAGGGGTGTTTTGAGTGATTGCTTCCAAATAAAGCATTGTTTCTGATTTACAAATATCTTGGGAATAAATTGAAACAATGTCACAGCAATGCACACATCCCAAAGCAGCCTATCCAGTGTGTGAGACAAGTAGAGTTGCACGTAATATTTCTATCTTTAAATTAAGAAAAATTTCTTTAATGCATAATGTTATGATTTCAAATTCATTTAAAGAAAAGAAGAAAGTAGAAAATAAAAAGAAAGGAAGACGGATACTTCGATAGATTAATGTACATCATGACATACATACATACATACATACATACATACATACATACATACATACATACATACATACATACATACATACATACATACATAGAAAAAGTGTCAAAAATAATGATTGCCCCTGGAGCAACCATACTTAAATATTTGGTTGCCCAGCAAAGACATCTGGTTGTTCCAATTATCATTCCAATTAAAACAGTGATTAATCAAATATTCAAAATTTAGCATTAGATTTATTGCAAATTATGTGACTGTGAAGTCAAAAAGTTCCTATTAAAAATTTTCACTGTGTGTAGACAGCTGAATTTATTGGTTTTGCATACTGGCAAACATGCTTATTTTACCTTTAACGTATGAAAACCTGGTTGTCCGGTCGGGCTTTGACCTGGAGTAAATTTGGTTGCTCAGTTTTGATTTTGGTTGTCAGGTATAAATGGGAAATGTATTATTCTATCTCTACAAACACACACACACACACACACACACACAGACAGACAGACACACATTTACGTCTGAATCCATTAGCTGTGACATTTCTTTTCTCCTTAATTTTGTACATTGATACAGTTTTTCATTCCATACCAAAAAGACACGTGTGTGCGTGTATTTGTCTTTGTATTTTACTGAATAAATCAGGTTACGTCGGTTTATTTCTCTTATTTTCTTGACCTAGACCATCAAATTCGGCACTCTTTCGGATATAAATCTCAGTCTTTATTCAGCTGTATATCTTCAATATACGAGTAAACAGATGGACTCAGTACACAATTAGTTACCCTATATATTGTTTACATTAGTTGTCTTTTTTTAAGGAATTGCCCAGTGTGTCCAAATCCAAATATTAGTAAACCACGTGTTAGTCAAAAGTATTTCCATTTAAACCTACAGTGAAATTCTTAACATTGGTATTCAGGCATTTTTAGGAACTACATTCGTAGATACTGACCCCGAATTACTAATTTCTGTGCTGAGTCCAGATACGAGAAATTTTATCCCCAAGCTTCAATTATTAGATATCAAATACAACTGGGAAAATATATTCAATTTTGTTCTTATTTACACGACATTTATTGAAATTTTAGAAACCTATGAGTATTTAAAACAAGCATATATTCTACACAAAAATTACTTCACGCGCGTTGTAAGAAAGTGCGTATGAATAAATGAAAGAAGATCAACAAGTAGTAATGGGGAGGGTAAATAGATACAAGGGGGGCACTTGGGGTACAAACGGGAAATTAACATGGAAGAGACACTTGGGGTACAAACGGGAAATGAACATGGGGGAGGCACTTGGGGTACAAACGGGAAATGAACATGGGGAGGCACTTGGGGACAGTAAGGGCACTTGGGGGACAGAAGTGTTTATAGGGACAGAAATGTTTATAGGGACAGAAGTGTTTATGGGGCAGAAGTGTTTATGGAGCAGAAATGTTTATGAGGACAGACACCCCAGACTATACCATCCAACACGCTGAGTGTACTGACCATTACCTCGTCATCCATACTATCCAACACGCTGAGGTAGTGACCATTACCTCGTCATCCCTACTATCCAATACCCCACACTATTCTATCCAACACGCTGAATGTAGTGACCATTACCTCGTCATCTATACTATCCAACACCCCACACTATACTATCCAACACGCTGAGTGTAGTGACCATTACCTCGTCATCTATACTATCCAACACCCCACACTATACCATCAACACGCAGTGTGTAGTGACCATTACCTCGTCATCTATACTATCCAACACCTCACATTATACCGTCAACACGCCGTGTGTAGTGACCATTACCTCGTCATCTACTATCCAACACCCCACACTATACCATCAACACGCCGTGTGTAGTGACCAATACCCTGTCATCTACTATCCAAAACCCCACATATACTGTCCAACACCGTGTGTAGTGACCTTCTGCCTTATGCCTATATCTATAGAGCCTAGATTTATATATGAAGCATTACCTATACCTCAGATCATGTTGGAGGTGTCAGTAAATTTGCATATATTGTACCTATGTTATTAATAGCTTTACTCAAGAGAACCAGCTCATAATAACACAAAAATTGACGTGACTAAAAGTAGTACTAAACTTCTGAACTGTCACGGACGTTAGCGGAGACTGAAAATAATCCATATTTTTTTTTTTTTAAATTGGCCAAGACTAAAAGTAGTACTAAACTTCGGAACTGTCACGGACGTTAGCGGAGACTAAAAAAAAAAAATCCGGAAATTTTTAAAAAAAATTGGCCAAGACCAAAAGTAGCACTAAAATTCCGAAATTGTACCGGACATTAGCGGAGACTGAAAATAATTCGGAAAAATATAAATAAAAACCAAAAAAAAAAAAATGGCTAAAAATAAAAATAGTACTAAAATGTCGAAACTCATAGACAGAACGAAGGGAGTAGTGAAAAACAAAACGATGAGTCTGCTACAAAACATTTTGATGGAGTAAGCGTGTCTGAAACAAATGTATCAGACTTCTTTAACACAACCCAAGAAAAAGAGACCATCACGGGCTAAGCTTTCTAAACCCATTTCATCATCCACTCTCACTACCCCCGAAAAGCCACCACCTTTGACTACTACTATCAAAGCAGCAGCATTAACAACAATAACAACAACAGGATTTGGACGTAGAAAGGGATTGAGATAGTTAAAGCTCATCATGTCCAGTCCATGAGTTTGTTAAAAACAAACACCCCAACGGTCCTTTTCAGGACCACCCACATTTCTTACAAAAGAGATCAAATTGCCAAATCAATTAAAACTTAAAACCCATCCTTTTGATTGTGTAGGAGTGCGTGTGTGCGTCCATACTCTAAAAATTCAAAACCAAAAGACACTTACTTTTTATGGTAAGAGTGTTTGTACACACGCTCTATTTACGAGAATTTAACATGAGTAAGTTTATGGGGTCTACGAGAATGTAACATGCGAATATTTATTTACTATCCAATTACTTAGTTATCTACTATCCAATTACTTAGTTAACCAACTACCAATGCTCTTCTCTTCGTGTGGTATTTTTTTGGATTGCAATGCTTTACGTGTCCGACGAGCCACTGGTGTAAAGGAAGATGTCTGAACAGGGGTAATTGGTTCTGTTTTGACTTCTGTCTTCACTTCTTTCTTTTTCTCTTCTGATGGCAAAGGGGTGGACATCATCTTTTTGATCCAACCCGGTGTGGTTAACTTTCGTATTTTTTTAGGGGGTGGAGTTTGTAACTCTTCTTCTTCTTCTTTCTCTGTCATCCCCGTCGCGGTGTCTGCTGTTTTGGTGGTGGTTTTTGGTTCGTTTTTCATCATGGTCTTGAAATCTCTCAGAGTGGGTTGAGCTGTTTCGTCTACAGCTTTCTGGTGAAAGAGTTGAAGAATTTGCAAGAGTTTAACGTACCGTTGCGATTTTTCTGCTTCTGACAAATCACTTCGATCCATGAGCGATTGTAATTCTTGTTGTAACTGAGACATCTCTTTGAGATTCGGATTGGGAGGTAAATGCGGTATCCGTTGTTCGTACCAACGATGGAGTTCCATCCATCCTTTGTAAGGAACTAAAGTCAGTTTTCGTCCTTCCATAAGATCCAAAGGTACAATTGTGTCGTCTTTCCAGAGAAGGATGTCCTTTTTATCTTCTTTTTTCTTCCCGTCTTTTATCTCAAGAGTCCTAACAGCTTGAGAAATCCTCCTCGTTGCACCAGCATTTTTTTCTTCTTTTGACTACGAGATAGTTTCTTCTTTTTGGTCACTGGTCGACGAACGTTCCGATGTTTTCTTAATTTTGATGTTTCGGTTTTGCCTTTCTTGGAATGAGTAGAATGCTGTGTACTTTTTTGGGGTCATCTTCTTGGGGCGTCAGGAGCAAAACATAGAACTGAGGTAACTCGGAGGTCACACTTCTTTTTATACTGGAACAGTCTTTATCTCATGATTCCTCCTAAAAGTGAACCAGCAATCGTTCCTAACAAAGGAGCCGCTATTTCTAACAACGGTCCTATCAGCATGGGTAAAAATGCTCCTCGTTGCACCAACATTTTTTTTTCTTTTGACTGAGAGGTATTTTTTTTTTGACCATTTGGCGAAGAACGTTCCGATGTTTTCCTAATTTCTATTTCTGCATCTTGGACAAAGGTACCGTTCGCTTCAACACATTCAAACAACATTCGCACACGGTATCGATGATTTCTTTGGGGGCTGTTTGAATGAGTTCTTTTCGTATGGGAGGACTGGATTTGGTCAGGACGGACAACACGTCCCAATGTTTGGCCAGACGAGGTGGAAGTCCTTTTTTGGTTTTGCCTTTCTTGGGACGAGTAGAATGGTGTGCATTTTTTGGGGTCATCTTGGATGTCAGGAGTAAAAATAGAACTGAGGTTTCTCGGAGGTCACACTTCTTTTTATACTGGAACACGTCTCCACTGATGGTCAGCACGGCGTACCATCTTCATGACAGGCATCACTCGACTTTGAGGTGTTTTCAACGGACTAAATCGTCTCAGTTCTTCTTTTGATAAATCCACTAAACTTTGTAACACGCCTGTTCTATCTTGGACTTTGGTTTTAGGTGAGGCCACTTTTTTTAGCAGCCGCTGCAGTGGCCAGAGCAGCCGAAGTAGAAGCCCCCGGAGTGGTGACTTTCGAAATGGGTTTCCGTTTTTGCATCAAATTAGGAAACACGGACCTTAAATCAGGTTTGGCAGGCATCATCACGAAGGGTGAAGAAGGAGACGAAGAAGTGGACGGAGGAGAAGGAGACACCGTCACTGCCTCTCGTGGCTTTCGGGAGTACGTGCGCGTCCTAGCAATAGTACCTCTCTTTCGGGCAGCAGATGCTGTGGTTGGTGTTTTCTTGGAAGGAGTTTTCTTCTTCTTCTTCTTAAGGGCTTTCTTCTTAGGGCTTTTCTTCTTGGGGCTTTTCTTTTTCGTTTTGGTTTTGGCTTGGGCATTAGGATCCCATTTCAAACGAGAACGAATCATGACACCTCCTAAAGAACCACTACCACCAGGGGTCAAAATGATTTGTTTTTAGTGCGTGGATCGATTCTGGGATCTGCCAGTTGTGACAACGCCACTTTATGTTTTTCAAAAAAGCGTTTGGTTTGATGAGAGATGTGTATGATGCCTTGAAGTAATTGACGTGCAGTCAACGTAAACCATAGTAACACTTCTTTGAGGCTAGCTTCTAACATTTTTTTCGCGACTTATGCCATACAGGGCACAAATCAATTTGGCAGGAGAACGAGATTGAAAGGAAGTCATCTCGAAGACTGTGAGAAAGAAATGACGCGGTGGATGTTTTTATAGTTTTTTTCTTTCAGAGAGTGACCGAAGGGGACGTGTAAATGACAGGACCTCCTTCTTGACACCAATGGTGAAACAAACTGGTACGAAATCTCAAATAATCGGGAGTGGTAGGTTTTAAATCGATGAGTAAATACGCATGAGGTGTTTGAATGGCATCTTCGTACACATAATTCAGCCAAATAGTGCCTAACTGTTTGGCTAACACTTGCACTTGAGATTTGTCTCTGGGGCTTTTAAACAACACCACGCAATGGGCGTTGAGACTGATGGTACGATGGGATTTACTTTGTTGAAATAAATTTTAAGTAATGTAAATGATACTGGCATTACGATGATGTCCTTTTCGTGTAAACCAAAGTTTAATTTCTTCTTCGTCTTCCCCTAGCATGTCGTCGAAGATGACCAGATGTGTTTGACTCAAGTCAGACACGATCCCATCGTCTTCGCGAGGAATTCCTTCGACAAAAGAAATGGCTTCTCCTTGACTCTCTTTGTAACACCACACGATACGTTGAGGAGGACGATGAAACAAATGAGATTTGTGTTCGATCAAACGTTTGACAAATTCGGTTTTTCCTGAACCATTGGGTCCAGCAATCAACATGTTAAAAGGATGTCGCAGATACAAAGCTTCCCAACTTTGACGATCTAACTTTTCGTCAATCACTTTGAACACAGAAGAAGAGACAGAAGAGGCAGAGGAAGATGCAGCCATGTCTGAAGTAGGGAGAATTTTGAGAAGAACACAAAAAGACACAAGACATTTTTTGTATACGTTTCATTAATGTTTTAAAAAAACAACAAAAATATATTTACAGGTGATGAAGTATGAAAACGCATACAGCAAAAATGGTGAGGTACAACAATAATGTAACCACTAAAGAATAAAAGTTCTGTGTAAACAAGTCAATGTACAACAACAATAGTCTCGATGGAGGTGTGTCCTACGAAATGGGTGTACATGCACTGGTATTCTTGTCTCTGTTGTGGAAGAATGAAATGTCTCTGACGGAAAGGTTGTTTGTTTCTCAGGTGTTTATATGGGTACGACGGTGTTGTCTTCTTCTTGAGGCTCAAGTGTCATGGTTAACTTGGGTTCCAAGTTCACTTTTTGTCTTGGAAAATTAGTGACTTGCAAGGTCCTTAGCATACTGTGCCACGTCGTGTAGCCAAGCATCGAAACCAACACTTTTCCCCTACATCTTTCCAATAGTAAAGTTGTTGGTGTAACCAACTAGCAATGCACACTTCTTGAAAGTATGAAGTGTAGATAAAGTTTGATAAATGTCTTCTTCACACGGATTTACACAACTAGTGTTCATCACGATTCTCAACACTTTGAGCACAATTTGTCTTTCGTGAGCCGATAAAGCGTGAATGGTCATGTCTTTGTTGCCTGTACCATTCATAAATAATCCACAACAAACACTGTTCCTCCAAAATAGTCCACAACGAATGTCCTGGGAAACGAAATCCAAGAAAAGTAGTCGCTAATACACACACCACATAGCGTCCAAAATTCAATGGAAACAGTTCCCGTATCAGTCGCTGGTAATCCTCTAAGGTCTGAACACAATCTTTGACTTCCTTCCACGGAATACGTTTCACAAGTGAAGACAACGGTCCTGGCATGGTCAGCTTTTATATTAGTCCTTGGCAGAAGAATTCTGTTGAGTGTTGGCACAAAACCTTCCAGACTTTTTATACCATCCATATACAATGGGCCAGAGATTTCCATAAATTTCTCGCACTTTGTCCACGTCTGACATTGTCAACATTTTTGTATCAATCATCCTTATATCACCCGGATGCCAGATGTGAAGAATTCCATGAGATATAAGATAAATTTGTTCTTTGCGTTTCACTTGTATCTGAACCAACTCTTGGTAAATGCGTTCTCGCAGCTCCAAAGGCCAACAACGAATGTGCTCTTCTAAAGTATCCGACATGTTACTTCTAGGGACAGACCAAAGGCAGGTGCGGACAGCGCGGAGACCATCTGGCATGTTCCAAGTAAGCTGAGTCTTTATACTCCCATTCGTGAAGCGTCACACCGCAACTGAAACACTTGACTTTATCACCTTCACCCAAGTAGATAAATCCGGCTCTGGCTAAAGCTTTGGGAGTAGGTCCTTGCAGATATTAAGGCCACTTATCTTTGAACATCTGGAATCAACTTTCAAAGTCGCAATAATCAGGCAAAGCCACAGACAACGTGTATTTTTTGCAAAAGTGGGGACGGCATCCGCAGGTAGGTACATGCTTATCATCCCCATTAAAGAAGAAAGGGCGTCGTGCTGCATTGCTTTTGCTAGTGGGGCGGTAAGGCACACGAACGGCATCGCTTTAGAGGTTCCCAGAGGAAGAGCGACAAGGTCGTGCTGCATCGCTGATGTCAAAGCGTACGGCATCCGTCTCGTCGCAAGGCACCGCATCGTACTCCAGGTTGTGATCGAACTTGGAGTTCACAGTAGGTCTCTCACTCTGTGCCTCTGTACTGGTCTCCCCATTGAACTTGAAGTTCACAGTGAGTTCCTCACTCGGTGGATGTGTGGCATGAGTATTCATCTTCTTCTTGTTGCTCGGTCAACGTTTTGGAGTCACAATGAATGGTTGGTCTTGGAAGTTGTCCCTTTTTATACTGGAGAACGGTATTGTTTGCACTGTGGAAAAACCAAAGAAAGGTAGCCACAGCTTGGAGACCATCTGGCATGTTCCAAAATAGCTGAACCTTTATACTCCATGCGAATTGTTTCACCACAACTGAAACACTGCACTTCGCTTCTCTGTCCAAAGTAGACAAATCCTGCTCTGGCTAAAGAGTTGGAAGTGGGTAATCCATTCCTATGTTTAGGCCATTTTTTGAACGTGTTCAATCGACTGGCACAATCACAATAGTCAGGCAAGACCACGGAAAGTTTGTATTCTTTCAACTTGAAGTCTGCAGTGGGTTCATCACACGATGTTGAAGTCATCACCAATCTTGGTGGCTGTCTGTTCTAGTGAAGATGAGCGTGTCCGTAAGGCAAAGTGGTGTGGTCTGGAAATCGCACTCGTTTCTGGTACACAATTTGGTAAACTTTTTCTAAAGGGCGAATGACGATTTGGTGATTTGGTAACCGTGCGATCTTGTGAGGTTCTAAAGTTTTCACTCGAAAGTCTTGAGCTTGTCCAGACTGCAAAGCATTTTTGAAGACATCAAAGTTCACCACTTGGCTGATTCGATAGTTCAGTGTCAGTCCTTTGACTTTGCATTTGGTGTGAAGTTGGCCTTGTCTGTCTTGTTATCGGTACCCGTAATTTTTAGGGCCACCGCTGGCAAAACTGAGAATCGTCTCTTGAGGGTGCTCGTCCGTCCATGCTCCTAACCGATCTTCTTTCGATGGTGGGGTGTGGACAACCACTTCTAAAGCCTTGTCGTACAATTTTAAGCGAGCATGGGCTGTCACGTAGGCTGCAATGACCACGTTGCTAAAGTCGTCGGGGTGTACAAACATGGGGTCTTCTTCGTAATTGACCAAAATCAAATCTTCACGGATGATTTCCACGTGTTTCACCAGTTTTTCTTTGTCGTCCACCAGTTAAAAGTAGCGACTGGGATCTGCCAAGTATTCCGTCTTGGGCAAGATCGGACGTTGTGCCAAATATTAATTCTGCCGGGGTACTAAACTCGATCCAGACAGGAGACTACAAGCTATCGTAATGAATGGAAAGTCTCAATCGATCGTCCTCTTTGGCTCCACATTGTCGTTTCAAGGTCTCTAACAAGGAATCCCACAAATCGGTAATGAACCCTGATCCTTTCATGGGAGGCACTTCAGACTTAAAGTCTTTAAAGTTGACGGTGTAACTGTAAGCCGTTGTTCTAAATTTTCTAGAGGTCATTGTTTGCGCCTCTCGAATGCGATAGTAATTTTCGGGAGCCACGGAAGGACTTTCTTTGTTAGGGGTTCTAGATTCTCTTGGTTTGGTTGAAGGTGTGGTTTCAGGTCCACTTATGTCCTCTTCGAAATCGCTGGCATGCACTTGGGCTAACACTTCAGCTAGCGGTGTTTGAGGCGGTACGGAAAGTCGTCGTCGTCGTGGCCTCTTAGTTTCTTCTGTTTTCTCACTGAAATTACGTGTTCGTTTCATCTTGATTGCAAACTTTGATCTGATTGAGTTTTACACAGGCTCCCTCCCTATATATAGAGAGAGCTTCCTACCCTCAGAGTCACTATTCGTTATTCAACTTTCACACAGTGAAGATTGAAGAGTCAAGACAGACCGCCTTTCTGGTCCGAGATTTACAAAGAGTCATTCGAAAGTATATCAGTAAGTCTAAGGACTACTCCTCCTCTCGAGATAAAAGTCAAGATACTTGCTATATCTGCCAGGAGAAAGGACATTGGGCTCCAGAATGTCCACAACGTCAAAACCAAGGAAAAGAAAACAGAGACAAAGGGAAAGACACCTGTTGTCATTGTCAAGAAAAAGGACATTGGTCTTCAGAGTGCCCTAAGAAACAAGAGAACCAACAAGATAGGTAGGACGCAGAGGGATCTTCAGCACCAGAAGAATAACCCATTCCCGTCGTCAAGAAATGTAAGAAAGCAATATGACTGGAAGACAGTGAAAAAGAAGAAAAAGAACCCTTGATACCTGTGAAGAAATTCAAGAAAAAGAGAGACAGACAATGAACTATGAACTTGAATGATGTGTTATAAAATGTTCATTGTGATATTTAAGAGAATATACCAAAATGGAAAAAAGTAAGTGTCTTTTTGTTTTGATTTTTTAGAGTATGGACGCACGCACGCACTCCTACACAATCCAAGGATGAGTTTTAAGTTTTAATTGATTTGGCAACAAGATTATTTCTTTTGTAAGAAATGTGGGTGGTCCTGAAAAGGACCGTTGGGGTGTTTGTTTTTAACAAACTCATGGACTGGACATGATGAGCTTTAACTATCTCAATCCCTTTCTACGTCCAAATTATGTTGTTGTAATTGTTGTTGATGCTGCTGCTTTGATAGTAGTAGTCAAAGGTGGTGGCTTCTCAGGGGTAGTGAGAGTGGATGATGAAATGGGTTTAGAAAGCTTAGCCCGTGATGGTCTCTTTTTCTTGGGTTGTGTTAAAGAAGTCTGATACATTTGTTTCAGATACGTTTACTCCACCAAAAATGTTTTGTAGCAGACTCACCGTTTTGTTTTTTACTACTCCCTTCGTTCTGTCTATGAGTTTCGACATCATTTTAGTACTATTTTTAGTCTTAGCCCATTTTTTTTTTTTTTTTTTTTAAATATTTTTCCGGATTATTTTCAGTCTCCGCTAATGTCTGGTACAATTTCGGAATTTTAATGCTACATTTAGTCTTGGCCAATTTTTTTTTTAAAAAATCCGGATTATTTTCAGTCTCCGCTAACGTCCGTGACAGCTCAAAAGTTTAGTACTACTTTTAGTCACGTCCAATTTTGTGTTATTATGAGTTGGTTCACTTCATTAAAGCTATTTATAACATAGGTAAAATATATGCAAATTTACTGACACCTCCAACATGATCTGAGGTATAGGTAATGCTTTATATATAAATCTAGGCTCTATAGATATAGGCATAAGGCAGAAGGTCAATACACACGGCGTGTTGGATAGTAGTATATGTGGGATTTTGGATAGTAGATGACGGGATATTGGTCACTACACACGGCGTGTAGGATAGTATATGTGGGGTTTTGGATAGTAGATGACAGGGTATTGGTCACTACACACGGCGTGTTGATGGTATAGTGTGGGGTGTTGGATAGTAGATGACGAGGTAATGGTCACTACACATGGCGTGTTGATGGTATAGTGCGGGATGTTGCATAGTAGATGACGAGGTATTGGTCACTACACACGGCGTGTTGATGGTATAGTGTGGGGTGTTGGATAGTATAGATGACGAGGTAATGGTCACTACACTCAGCGTGTTGGATAGTATAGTGTAGGGTGTTGGATAGTATAGATGACGAGGTAATGGTCACTACACTCAGCGTGTTGGATAGTATAGTCTAGGGTGTCTGTCCTCATAAACACTTCTGCTCCATAAACACTTCTGTCCCTATAAACACTTCTGTCCCCCAAGTGCCCCTACTGTCCCCAAGTGCCTCCCCCATGTTCATTTCCCGTAAGTACCCATGTTCATTTCCCGTTTGTACCCCAAGTGCTCCCCTTGTACCTATTTACCCCCCCCCCCATTACTACTTCGACATCTCTTTCATTAGGATTATCACATATATATGTCAGATTGGTCTTTTTTTACCCCCCCCCCCCTTTTTCCCAGCTGACTACATACAGGAAGCAATCACCACTCAGATTATTTATACATTGTAAGCTTATCGAAGAACAAACTGCATAACATTACAAAAAGGAGAATTCAGGGTATTTCGGACGCCTATGGCAAGCTATCAGGGCCGTAACATCGAAACGCTTCGCTGTCTTCGGACTCGATTACGCGAACTAGAGAGAGACAATTAGAAGCTACTCTTCAATCACATGATATCGTTAACTCAAGAAATCGAGATCTCCATTACGCGCTCTTGAGTTCTCCACTTCGCGAAAAAGAAACTTCCACTTCGCCCAATAGAAGAACCTGGCACGCTAAAAGGCCATAACGTAAAAATGTTGCGTTCTCGAAGCTTGAATGCTCATATTCAATTCTCGAATACGCGATCTCGAGAAAGCCAATCAGACAAGTCGTTTAAATCACACGATCACGTATTCGAGAAAACAGAAATGCGCGTTCTCGAAGCTGGAAGACGTGATCTCTAAAAAAAACAATTGGAAAAGTCGTTTGGATCACATGATCACGGATTCGAGACAACAGGATTGCACGTTTTTGAGGATCGAATGCACGATCTTGAGATAGTCACCTGGAAAATTTGTTTCGATGACGTGGTCTCTCACCAGGAATAATGTGTTTTATATTGCATATTCGTACACTTTACATTTAAAATGAAAAGCAAAACAACTTCTAATGATCGTGATTAAATTTTCACGTGTATTTTACTTAGTTTTATTAAAATGTTTCCCCTAATCAGCCCATCCAACAAATCCTTGCAAATGCTTCCCGTTTCATTCAACAACGAATACAGTTTGATGTGTAATATGGATGCCAGCCGACTGAATCATTTGCAAGAAAGAATGCACAGTACGATAAGAAGACTCTCTCTCTCCCCAGCACAGCACGGCGTCACAGAGCACAGATTTTCTGACTGAATAAGTATGTGTGGTACAGAGTAGCTTTCATTGACAAATAAATAACAAATACATATAACAACGAAACAAGAAATAGGTATATTTGTAGTGCACAGAATCTGTCTTCCAAATAGTCTTTGTTAGTTTATTGAACCATCCCGACACACCCGTTGCATAGGGTCCCAGGTATTATATTGAAGCATCCCGGTACAGCTACTACAGTTCAATCGGTCTTCCATAGAGTCCCGGTTATTATATTCAACCATACCAGCACACCAGTTACATCCCAGTCGATTTACATAGAGTCCCTATTACTATATTCAACCCATCCCAGTATACTCGTTACATCCAAATTGGTCTTCCATAGAGTTCCGCTTATTATGTTGAATTATCCCTGGACACCATTTACATTAAAATCGGTCTTCCACAGAGTCCCGTTTATTATATTGAACATCTCGGCACACCCGTTGCCTCCCAATCGGTACTCCATAGAGTTTCAGTTAATATATTGAATTATACCGGCACACCCGTTACATCCCAATCGATCTTCCATAGAGGCCCAGTTATTATATTGAACCATCACGATACACTGGTTACGTCCCAAAATATTCCCTCTGAAGTAAACACAGATTAAATATCTTAAACAGTTGTGCATATCTAAATATATATCTTCACGTCTCACAGTTTCTTGTTTGCTCTATCAAAGTCGTAAGAAGAGTTTCACTGAATGACCAACAGATGTACGAACGATAACAAGTATCAGACAAATCAAATCGCTCTCTCTCTTACACACACACACACACACAGACACAGACACACACACACATTCTTGTATTTTTCGGATATCGAGGACTCGGGTATGGAACCACGTACCGAGGACATTTGTTCCGGATATCTTGGAGTGAAAAAAGATACAGTTTCTGGCCGTTAATTTATAGCAAACGGTGACGTATCGAGGAGGGTACTGTAGGATTAATTCTAATGAATATGAAATTTCGCAATGCAAGCGAGGACGCACACGTTTACACAAATAGTCTGTACTATCCATTCAAACTGAGGACACAGATAACTATTGACCAATACTTGGAAACTGTGACAATGGGACGTCATGGACAACTGGTACTCCCATTATCTTGTAAAATGAAAATGAAGAGAAACATTATTAATCCGTACATGAACGGTTCAGACTCTAAGGGTTAGTGCACTCAGACGTAATTGTGGTTCGTTTTTTCACCCCAGATAGACCTTTAACCGTTTCCAGAATCAAAGGACGACCACATTATGATTATCTCTTCCCTAAGTAATGCATCAGTCGTTAATTGTTAATTGTTACTTCATATAGCAATGTAGCAGCCTGGTGATTCCATACAGTTTATAAATGTGTTCAGATGCAAGCACATGACGGAGTTTGTAAATAAGCCCATGTATCAAAACATGCACTGTGCTCTTGTAAGTGTGCGTAAATTGATACTATCAAGAACAATTTACAGATGACGCCACCCTATTCCACAAAATCTGAAACCTTCATATAATTTATGAAATCTGAAACTGTCTTTTGGTGGTATTATTATTGAGTTTGCTTGATTTGGATTATATTATTTGTTTCATAATAGTTTTATATAAAAAGTTTGTTTATTAAATTAGACCTAAGAATTTAACGCAAGCTTTTACACTGATGGTCTGTATTGTACTTAAAAAGTAAGACAGTAATAATTTTCAAAAATCATGAAGACTGTTGACAATGGTACATTAATGCAAACAGAATGAACTATCAAAACAGACAAAAGATGCACGTAACTATTAACAAAAACACAGCAACTGTGGACATCATTGACAACGAGGATACGAGGATATGTTTACTCGGACAAAATAAACTATCAATTCAAACTAAGGACGTACACAATTATTGAAAAAAACACGGAGACTGTTGACATTGGTACATCATGGACAATTAGGACCTCTTTACACAGCTAGTCTGAACTATTAATACAAACTAAGGACGCACGTTATTGACAAAAACAAGGAGACTGCGGACATTGGTACATCATGGACAAGGAGGACATGTTTACACATCTAGTCTGAGCTATCAATACAAACTAAGTACGCATACTATTGATACTGTGGACATTTTTCATCATGGACAAGTGGAACAAGCATTAACTAGCAAAATGAAAATGAAGACAAACATTATGAGGCCGTGCATGAACAGTTCAGACTCAGGTGGGTAGTGCAAACAGATATACTAGGTGTTCGTTGTTTAATCCTGGATGGATGCTTGACCCTTTCCAGAAATAAATGATGATTGCATTATGATTATCCCCTCCCTAAGTAATACGTAAATTGTTAGTTGGTAATCATACAGCAAGGTGGCAGCCTGATGGTTCCATACTTTTACATACATGGAGTGAATAAATAAGCTCGTGTATCAAAACGTCTTTTGTAATATTTCAGGTGTGAATAAATTTACATATCAGCCTATTCCAGAAAATATGAAAGCATCATGTCATTCATGGTATCTCAAGCTTATTCCTTTTTGTTAATTATCATTGCGTTTGTTCTATCTGAATTGTATTAATTTTATATAATATTTAATAAACAATAGAGTTTGTTTGTTAAATTGTACATGATTATTGAATGCACATGTTTACACTGATGGTCTGTAGTGTCATGTAAAACGAAAGACGCACATAAAAATTTACGGAAAGATGGAGACTGTAAACAATGGTTCATAACGGGCAATCAGGTCATATTTACACAAATAGTCTCAACAATCAATTAAAACCGAGGACGCGCCGTTCGACTAAAACATGAAGACTGGAGACAATGGTACAACACGGACAATCAGGACAAATTTACACAAATAGTCTGAAATATCAATTAAAACAAAGGACGAGAATAATTATTGAAACAAAACATGTAGACGGTGGAAAATGGAATATCGCGGACGATGGGGCATACTTACACATTCTAAAGTATCAATTAGAACTAAATCTAACATCATTTTTTTTTTTAAAAAAAAAAAAACACTGACACTGTAGACAGTGTGACATCACAGACAACGAGGACTCACTTTATCCTTCAAAATGAAAATGAAAATAAACATTATTAGACCTTGCAAGATTGGTTCACAATCAGGGAGTCAGTGCACCCAAGGTATTTGGTACATGCATTAATCCCGAACAGATCATTAATACTTCACAGAATTAAAGGACAGCCTCATTATGATTATCCCTTGTCTAGGTAATATATCTATTGTTAATTGATATTTCAGCCATGAAGGTGACAGCCTCGTGATTCCATACATTTACTGAGAAGTACATGATGGAGTGCATAAATAGGCTCATGTATCAAAACATGTTTTGATATTTCACATGTACGTAATTTTCACCATCAACAAATGTTCCTCATAATCTAAAAATATTATATAATTCATAAACTCAAGAGCTGTCCTTTATCTATTGTTATTGAGTTTATCCTATTTGGATTGTATAAGTTTTCCTCGTATTTACTACAAATGTTAAATTATTTAAGAATTGAAACTAATGCATCATATTATAATATAGGCCGGATCGGAGATGTGTTTCTGATATTTTTGTAAGGCCTCGTTTTAGGAAATACTACCATATAAGGAGATAAATGATGTTGCGAAATGGTCTCGATTCAGTGGCAGCGCGAGGGTGCAGAGGGCAATGTTCTTTAGTGGCGCCCCTCCTTTGCCACAGAGAACATTTTTTATGTCAGTTGCCAACCTCCATCCTCCCCCCCCCCTCTCCATCTAAATATAAGTTTTGTGAAGAATTGCCCCCGTTACACTAAGGTGAGGTGAAATACTATGATAATTTCAGCTGCGAAAAAGCTCCCTCCTGACCCCTCCCTCGCGCCGCCACTGTCTACATTTACCAAATTTCAGAAACGTTGCGTTTGTAAATTTCATGATTTAGTCTTTTACTATCATATATAATTTTAAATTTCAAAGATCTGCACGAGTGTAAATTGTCCCGGTCTCTGATCCGTTTGCTAAAATTGTGCAAATATTGATTGACGCAAAAACTGACCTTTAACAGGTAAATAGTACGACCAAGAAGTTATAAAATAGTAAGATAGTATTGCTTACGTTAGAGTAAAAAAATAACAAAAAGTACAGATAGTATGAGCTTATTTGGTATTTTCTCCTGTGTGAAAAAGGAAGAAAATATTGATGCCAATTTTACACTTTTGGTTTGCATAGCTTGAAATACGGGTGACAGTAGAAACAGGCAGACGAATAAACAACAGTAACAACAGGCTGTTTAGGCGACTATAATATAAGAAAAAACATTTTCTATGACCTGATAATGTTCGCTATTTTGTATTCAAAAACTCATTTCAACATTTATATTTTTGTTTTAAATGTATCTTTAAAAATTTCAGTTATGATGGGCTTTTGATTCTTAAAATTTTTTAAAATTATTTTTGACTGTACATTTGATTCCATTCGCAGCAATAAATGTTCCAGATAATATGGACTGATTTCTGTCCTTTCGTGTTCCTCTTGTATGTGTGTTTTTTCAGGAAGTTGTCCGCTTCCTAACCCAGCAGCAATATATCTTGCTTTCAGTGCATTTTTAATTCTATTTTTATTTTCTTCTATCAGGAATGCACATCTGGCACTTTATATTACCCTTTCTAGCCTATCTGCTAGTCCGTCCATCTGTACGACTCGTAATTCAGATCATAATTATTGATCCTATATAGTACCTTCATTTGTTTGTCTGTACTGAACTTTATAATGAGTCAAAATCCTAATAAAGCATATGTTAATCTTAAATATCTTTAAAAGTTAACTCACGGTGATGTTCTTGTTAGGCAGCAATTTTTTTTTTTTTGGAGAGGCTGGCCTGTAAACAAATCAACGTGCCATGGGTCACAGATTTCACTCCCGGGCATGCATGAATGCCAGATTACTCACTGCGCACTGTAGCCATATGAAGCTGTGTTATGCAAGACAGTAAATTCTGTATATGTTGATCATCGGGAGGCTATTGATACATTGCATCGTGCTGTTGTAAAAGTCCTTGCAAACGCCAGTAACACTGTTGCCCGCAGTGCTAATTGTAAAAATTATATGGTACCGGGATGGAATGACTATATAAAAGATTTGTATAAAGAAGGTAGGGATTATTATATCTAATGGCGTGATAATGGTAGGTCTTGGCATGGTTTTCTATGCGGTATGATGAGCAAATTCAGGGCCCAGTTTAAGTATGCCTTAAGATTATGTGAGATGGAAGAAACTAGATACAGGGCTCATATGTCAAGAAATTAAGCAATAAAAATATTAATTCATTTTGGAAAGATGTTTGCCAAGAGACTAGAAAACGCTCTACCCTGGCCAATTATGTGGGTAACATGACAAGCCAGCATGATATTGCTGTAATGTGGCAAAGCCATTATTGTGAAATACTTAATTCAATTAAAGGTAAAAAAAAAAAAAAAGTAATGTATTGTCTAACTTTTTAAAAAAATGCATATAGAGATGTTGAGTTTGTACATTTGCACGAGATTAATGATACGATTGCTAACTTAATAACCGCTCCTCCACCGGGTTCTGATTCTCTTCAAGCGGAACACCTTAAATATGCTACTGAAAGTTTGCGCTTGCTACTTATGTTTTGTTTTGATATATCCAATAAAGAAGAAAACATCATGGTATAGACTTTGATTGGCCTTTAAGGAATATTCGTTCGTCATCGTGAAACAATTGGTGTTTTAAGTCCTTTTACAAAGTTTATATGGGTAAGGTTGTTTCCTTCTCTCGTTTTAAATGTCATTCAATCGTAATAAGTTTTAGCATTAAACTTAAAGCAATGTGGATATATGTACATAGGACAATATCAAACCTGATTCTCAGTATAAGATTACGTTATTGACGAAGGGTCATCTCGAAACAAGGATTTATCTGTTAATCATGCAGATTAGTTTCAATGCTGATCATTTCGCCTAATTCTGCTGATTATAATATAATCTCGCCCTTGATACATGCAACACAATGGTGAGAGTGTGCTAACTGGAAAAAGTTTCAAATTGTATGTGGTATTTGTATGGTCGCGATCAATCTGTGACCTTTAGTGATCCATGGTAATCGAGTGTTCGATGTTTGAGTTTTCGAAGTTAATTAATATAAAAACATGGTCGATGTTAAGCAGGTATCAAGTCTCCCTCTCTCTCTCTCTCTTTCCTTTTTTAATATCACTTTTTCCAGTAAACCGAAACCCCTCTATTCGAAAACCGAAAAATTTAAATTTTACACTAAATTAAATGTTGAACTTTTATGACAATAATAAGTATATACGATCGTATATTTTCCCAATTAGTATTTTCATATAATAATTACTGTTTTCGTCAGCTAGAAAAACGGACCGTGAATAAATTTAAGCGTTTTATAAACAGTTGGTATTGGCTCATTCATTAATTTATGTTATTTTTAAGTTGAACTTGATTTGTCATTCCATATCATCTGACAACAAAATTGTATAAACAATATCTTTTCACATACACAGACATGGCATGCATCTAACTTTTTCAAGTTAAGATCTGAAAACAAGCATGAATTATGCTAACAATAATTGATCTCCAAACTATTCCATACAGGATGACATAAGGTGTATAATATTAATAAAATAGCAGAGAATACACATATTCTAGTCCTAACTACTACTACTATTATTACTACTACTACTATAATGATATCGGATTTTCTATCCCGTTTCTTCTGGCCTTTTACTTTGTGGAAGGGCATCGCTTCTCTCTAGTCTGCGGGAGTAAGAATTGTGCAACCTAATTGGTCATGTTCTAAAGCAAAAATGGACACATTCCAAACGCATGCTATACTTTGCAGTAAGTTCGATCGTCAAGCACCCAGTCGTTTTCTATATGCTTCGTATGCATAATTTCCATAAATCTTTGGAAACCGAGCGTGTGTGACGTTAGAACCGGAAGACGGACAGCAGCGCGCGACCACTGATGTGGGAAATTAATGCCGGATGCTCGCTAGTTTTAAGAGGAAAAATGCCAACATACTCTGCTGCACACAACCTCTCAAAGTTGATGTGTAAACAAGTCACATGATATGACCTCTCATCGTCGATGGGTACTTAAGTCATTTAAGACCTTTTGATGCTGTTACGTCAGCAAGCTATAGTTAATACAACTGCGCAGCGAGGGTGAAAAATCAGTGTTATTCAAATATATCCCTCGAAAAAGCAGGTTTGATTTCATTTTAAGACGCATTGAAAACATATGATGATTTCTGTTTTTTAACTGTTAACTCTTAGGTTAATGATTAAAGGGAACTTAAGTTCTAAACCAATCAATTTTCTATCCCTAATACTTGCCCAGAAATTACAATATTGTCTACAAAATCAGTACCTCGAAGATATGTACTGTTTTGGGGGTATCAAATTCCTTTTAAAAATAAGCGTGAAGTTAGGGTTCTGGACATCATAAGTTTATATTTTAATATTATAGATAGTCTTTAATATGTGTTTAGAAATTTTCATAAATGTTTCAGAACCCGTATTGATCTATGAAAGGTCGACTGAAACAATTTAGGTGTAAACTTTAGGGCGTGGTGTAACTTGAGAAGACACATTTTTACCAAGTATGGCGTTTAATGACGAACCTATTCGGCTAAGTCACGTAATATTTTCTATTTATGTAAAGATAATAGCTAGGGTTCATTTTAACATTCGTTAGATAGCTTTTATTCCAATTTTACCTTTTTCCATGCATTATCAAGTTTTGATCAAAATATGCAATTACTAGCTGCATCGAAATAAAGGTCTTATTTGAACTGAATCTGAACATAGCCTAGCATGTTATTCATCGGAAAGAAATGCAACATTTTTTTTTTCATGATACAATAATTTATATAAGAGGTAATGACAACAAAATAAATAAATAAAACACAGAACCTTTATAGCAAACATTATATAAGGACCATCTGCGTATAAGGGTAAAGGTCCATAGGTCCCATTTATACATAAATCAAAACATGTATACAAAGACGGCCTGCTTATCAAGACCACGTCCAGATTGTCCTCCGAGTAGTCTTTGCAGACAAGCTTGACTATACCTTGTTAACGGATCTACATTTCGTTATGGATTTTTAATTATTAGATCTGAATTTATTTTGAAGAAAATCGACGCAATATGAAGTACGCACAAAATTTCGATTGCCTGGTTGACCTGAAATCAGTGAATTGCCAGTAAATTGAAGTTAAACGAACGTATCACTGAGACGGCCAAGATTTGATTCGGTAGATAGCTTGAGCGAGTCATCTTCGCATATACCATCTGGGCCTTGGATGAAAAAGATTTCAGATTGTAAAAGCTATTGAAATTGAATGTATTTAATAACTTTCTAGTGCATATTTGTGAGCTCAATTTCAAAGTCAACGATTTTCTTTAATACGTTTTCTTCTTTGATTCTATCCCGGTTGAAAAATTATCTAACAAAATTATCAGTGGAAGTCTTGTTATACGTGCATAAATTGTAAAGTATTATATATTCTGTATGCCTACATGAGCAAGCACTCGCAAGGATAATAACAAATTCCAGAATATTAAGAAGGATGATTCTCCAAATCACCTGTTATATGAAAATCTTTATATTTTTTTACACCCGTCTCAGATTAATCATACTGAAGGTAAACATAGGCGTGTGCATGAGAGAGAGAGAGAGAGAGAGAGAGAGAGAGAGAGAGAGAGAGAGAGAGAGAGAGAGAGAGCATAACTTGGGGCTTGGGTGAGACAGACATAAATATGAAAAAATATCAAATATAGTAAGTTCCATGACTTTATGGATACGTCGTTTTTATTTGCTACCACAGAATAGTATATACCTTTCTGCATATTGTTGTTCCAGTACTGTTCACCAGCGTCATCATATATATTAATGTCAGTAGAGGAGCAACAACAACAACAACAACAACAAAAAGAAACTATACAAAAAATATCTTTTTTTTTAAATTCATCAACATCTATAATCTCTATATTATTTGTGTATAATGCTATTACTGTAATTCCGGATCCGTTACTGTATTTCCTCTACATTACTGTACAGAAATATTTTAAATCAAAACTTAGAAATATAAAAACAATGAGTCAACTGTCTCCAAACTGGATACTCAATAAACAACAACAAAAACAACAAAATGTACCACAAATATGTGGGAATTCATACTAAATTGCACAAATAATAGCAATGTTGGGGTAAGCATTTTGGTAATAGGAGATACCCGGATGCATACCAGGACATAAAAATGACTCCAGACAACCTGCATGTATTAAATCTAGATTCAGCCAGTACAAGCCAAACTTAATAAGTGTAACCCTCATGCCTTTTTCAAATGCGTTAAATATGCATACCACGTAAGGAAATAAGCTGAAAATAAAGGTTCAAGGATTTATTCTCAAAGGCTACCACAGCTTTATCACTCCTGAATATAATCTTTTTCTTATGTTTAGTTATAGAAATTAGTTGTGCTGTCGAATTACGTACATCTAATTGTATCAGTTCGCCCTGTTGTTTCTCGGTTTCACGTTTACGAATACCTCTTTCCGAACTTCCACCAATCATTATGCATTTTTAATTTCTTATGAATCATTTATAGCCATTTGGCCTCTTCGAATTTCCGATGACTCCCTTGCTGACAGTAAACTCTGTGTCCAATATCTGTAAGTAAAAAATGCACTAATCATTTCATAGATGCCGCACTCGGCTTTTAATGTTTTGAAAGGTTGTATGTAATTTACTGATGAACGTGTTTCTTAAAGCAAGGTCGTCAAAGAGATTCTTACATACATTATTGTAAATAATGTAATTATTGTATATAATGTAATACTATAGAGCCAGAAAGAGAATGCATATCGGCTTTTGCTCTTGACTCTATCCCGGATTAAATATGAATAAGTATAGATAATAACAATGGGCGGTGTCTAGTTTAGTAATAGGCGATATTTGGGTGAAACCCAGAACATTAATCTCACTGAAGGTAATCTGGTCGGTTTTTTTTGTTTTTTTTGTTTTTGTTTTTTTTTTCACATGTGCAAACCAAGTTGGGTAGGGTAGTTAGATTGCGAATGAATTTGCAACAGTTCTACGAATGTTCTAACTGTTGATAAATGTCATTTTAAACTACGCCTACTCAATGAAAACAAGATATCTTCTGAACAAATACCAGAAATCTAATATGCTTGGTGCGTTGTTTCATTAACCGATGTTTCGTTGCTATCCGTTTCTTTTCTTAGAAATATCAAACCTGGTGTATAAATATCTGTGCAACATCAACCATCAATGCAATTGTAATGTACTCAGTTTTTCAATAAGGTAGTCTATTGTGTCTGATCTTTGATTGTGTGAAACACTGTTTCAATCGAAAACACATTCTATCATGTTATTGGCATTACATCTGGTGGTGCATTATTATTGAACTATTTCGTCGTAAAATATCTTAGAAATATTTCTATCATGTCTTTCTTGAAGAGAACATGTTTTGCCCTCAGCCACGTTGCCTTTTTCTTTCTTCGTGCTTCTCTTACAGTCAGAGAAAATATCATCCTGCAACATAAAACTGCACAAATCAGTTCCGAGATGTCTTAGTGTACTAAAGATGTTTTACATCTGTAAAGATGTCGCCAATGGTTTCATTTAAAAGTTATAACTCTTCAGGTAAATCAAATGCATCGACAGCTTCTGATGATTTCTATTTTAAAACGATGTCTATTTTTTCTACTCTAGAAATTCCAAATCTATAAACAATCTAATATAGCAGAGCATAATCAGCACCTTCTTCTTAATTCAGACCAATGTGAACCGATCCAATTCCATCAACGATGGTTCTGTGTGATTCTTTCATTTTCTCTTTTTTATTCGTCCCTCTGTTCATGCAATTATATTTTCCTTCTAGGAAGCACAAGCACCGTTATGACTTAAGAAACAGTTCATTAAGTCTATTTCACATTAACCTCGCAAACACATGTGACTTATACGTAATAATTCTCTGCATGCAGCTGTTTATCTCGAAGCATGCCTGAACACATTGTTATTAGCTGTAATTGATGCTTACTTCTATAAGGAAGAAATTGCTTCGCAGCAATTAATTTGAAATTAAATATTTTATTTTCATATTTTATTTTCGTCATTTTATGTGTGTTGGAGTGTTTGTTACGGTGACACACACGAGGTTTTTAATCCAACATTTGTATAGTATGAGAGATTAAACATATAGGAACTATATTTGCTCTAAATTTCAGGCCAAAACATTATCACGCAGACCTTTTGTGTGTCATTATTAACTTTTATATCATCGTACTGTTTATGTTTTCGTACCGTTTCTAGTCATTTGTGTACAATACCATACGCTGCGCCTACATAGATTTTCTTCGTACTGCTTTCGTTTCTGCAAAATATTTTTTTAACACATTCCTTTTTCTTTGATGAATAGCTATCACAGTAAAAGCATATTACTTTCAGTGGATACATTTCGTGCTGAGATCGAGATTCTTTGAGACTTTAAATTTATATCGCACACTAGCATGTGAATCCCTATCCCAAACCATCCCTTCACACCAAATTAAGGGTTAGTAAAAATGCTTACTTTACATGCATCTTCAGTTTAAACGTCATACCTTTCAATATTATAAAAGAAAATTCACAAGGTTACACCAAATGGTATGATTCGTGTTATGAAAGATTCCAGGACAACGAGAAATTTTATCAGGCATGAATACAGACCGGATCTGTCTAGGTTAAGGTCACTGAACAATCTTTTCACTAAACTGATTAAAAAGCTTTTCATCACGGACGGCAGTCAATGCGCATGTTCCTGTGCTCCTTTCATAATTAACTCGCTCTACCAACGACGACATTATCAAGGCGATAGTCGAAACGAACATGTTTCTTCCAATTTGTTATGTTTACCAGGAAAGCGTGCAACTGTTTGCTATTTGCAGCACGATGCATATGAATGTTCAAGAGAGAGAGAGAGAGAGAGAGGGAGATGTCCTCAGATTTTATCTACAGTTTGACAATAATACTAAATGTATCTGGGATTGCATATGTAAGTTTTAAGACGTTAAGTAATACATCCGGTTTTCTCCACTCCATGGAAAGAGATAATAAGGAGCTTTGTTGTAATCTGAACGCCTTCTACGTACCTTGGAAAATGACCACGCGCTAGTGTACCATAAAAAAATCACGCATCTAACGCAGCCCTTAACTAGTATTTAGCATCGGACTTTGTTTCCAGACTACTATATATGTGCGCTCAGTAGCTGTACAAAGCAGGATAGGTGACATTGATAGTTCAATCCAAACATTGTGTCACACGATATCATCATCACAGTTTTGCATTACAAAAATTGTTAAATCCGTAATGCTGTGCGGCATAGTTGCAATTTGGATAACAATGAGGGCGCTCTTCGCAGAGCTGAGATTGGTTGATCGAAGAAATGTTCAGTTGTAACTTTAAACTTTGGTATAGAAATTAGAAATGACAAGGAATCAGTTGCATATGTATTGTCTCTATCTTTCAAGATATGATTGCCAATCAACATAACGTATTTTGTGGTTCCAACATTCTCTTCAGTATAGAGATCAAATTTGTTCATGCTTTGTTTTCCTTTACTGTTTCATATTTTTTTCTTCATTTTATAAGCTTGCATTTTAACTTTAAGTGTCCGTTTTGAGGGTCTGATTTAATTTGATCTTTTGACATCGATCTGAACACGAAATATTAAATGTCGAATCAATAATTGGGTTTGCCAACTAAGGTTTCAACTGCATCATCAAGTAATTAATCATTCAACCAATCCATCAATCAATGTATTTCTCTCATGTATTCAGAAACAAAATAAACGCTGTGGGTTACATTATAGGTTTATAAAACTCGAATCAGCCAGCTTAACTACTCCTTTTTACGTAACAAACTCGACCAGAAATTCTCCGCTCCGTCTTTATCTCTCTCTGTCTGTCTGTCTGTCTGTCTCTCTCTCTCTTTCTCTTTCTCTCTCTCTCTCTCTCTCTCTCTGACTGTAGTCAGGCTCCTATTGCCAGTGCATTTTGATTTGGTCATGTCCATCCGTTTGTATGTCTGTACGTCCTAACGTCAGTCCAGTAGAGCTTCTTAGCACGATTGCGCAAAACAGCTGATTGCAGACAAATTAAATTTGGAGGGGGGGGTGTGCATACGTAAATGACCCGATTAGATTTCCATTACTATCCAGGAATCTTTTACTTTTTTAGGTGAATTTTCTAAGTTTCGCGATTCCTGAGGAAAACTTTGCTATTCAAAATAGGCACAATAATGTTTTTGGAAATATTTGTATGCATATGTATTTTAGCTAATTATACTTTTAGGCCATTCTAGAGATATTTCACCTTTTTAACGAATTTTCCAAGTTTCTAGACTTAAACTTTTCCTTATGAAAAATTAGTTAGCCAAATTTATTACTGAAATGAAATTTAATAAAACTTTTGTATACACATGTATATGACCTGGTTAAATGTTGAATCCACTATGACAGTTGTTAATGTTGTTCACTTGTTTGACTTGTTGGGTTTTGACCCCTTTTTTGGTCAATAGTCTGCCGTGGAGGCATACGTGCTTTACAAACACATATCTAGTTTTGACAGGCTATACATTTTAACTCTCAGTAAGGCTATATTTGTTTATCTGTCTCTGTATCTATCGTTATATGTATCCAACAGAGCAACCACGTTCGATTATGCGCAGTGCTGTCTTGCATATCATGACTTGAGAGAGAGAGAGAGAGAGAGAGAGAGAGAGAGAGAGAGAGAGAGAGAGAGAGAGAGAGAGAGAGAGAGATCTTTGTAGACTACTTGATCTAGCTAATATTCAGGCAAGGATTCAGAGCAGGTAACCCAGCACGCGTTCCTGCTTAGGCTAAGATATACCAGACACTCTTTTTATTATTTGTATCTTTATGTATTGGTGTGTGTGTGTGTGTGGCTACCAACACGATCAAAATATATATGACTGCTAATTAAGAAATACACTAAATCGTGACGACTGGTGATGGTTGTTTATCTTTAGTTGGATGGATGGAGAGTGGCGGATCTAGGGGATCAGATCCATTGATTGTGAGTCAGATTTGTAATCATGTTTGGGAATCACGAATGGGATTGGTGGTTGATTCGGAGAGTAATCAATTGCGATTCATGACCACAAGTATGACGTTTGTGATCACTCGGGGAGGAGTGATTTTCGGAGGCGTGGGTAATGTAATAAACGTAGGGTATGTGCTATTTATATTTACGTCTGTGGCCATAGTTTTGTAAGATTTTAATGATTATTTGTTGATTATGGGGAGTCGGTGTTGGGAAGATATTTCTCAGTCCGAGTAATTAGCCAATTTCAAGAAGCGGACGTCAAAATGTACAGTATTCACGAGACTTTATGACAACATGGATTAGTATAAAAAATGGACCTACTTTCTTAACATAGGGAATTATCGGGATATCCGTTTATAGTAATTTGAGATAGAAATAATTTTTTCTATTAGGTTTTTGGGTTGTGTTTTGTATTGGATGGCGTGAAGTAATAATATTCGGCTTAGAAAGGCTTACTGAGGAATCATACCAATGTGAAACAAGTAAAACCATGCAAGTCTGAAAATAGAGTTTCGTGACGTGTGGTCATTGCGTGATTAGAGGAAATTTATTAGTAGTGTTTCCGCATTTAAGAACCTTTCAATTGACAACGGCTGTTGTCTTGAGGTCCTTGGAAAAATGGGGAAAACAATGGACTTCAAGCCACGATCACGCAGGTGTTTGATTTGCTCGGTAAAGAGACCTCTTGCGTGTAACAGTATTTATTATCAACTAATACTTCACTTAACATGAGTAATATATGTTACCCTCAGTAATGTGAAATTAGACTGCTTAGGTTTTATATCTTGTGAAGGATGATAGTATTTTAACAATAGAGGTATTTTAAAGCAATGGCGTTGATAGTATTTTAACAATAGAGGTATTTTAAAGCAATGGCGTCCAAGGCATTCCAACACCCACTGCTGTAAATCATGCAATAAATTATCGCAATAAATACAATGCAGATCGGATTTTACAGTTCTTTGTATGAGGGAATTAATACTAAATTACACAAATAATAGCAATGTTGGGGTAAGCATTTTGGTAATAGGAGATACCCGGATGCATACCAGGACATAAAAATGACTCCAGACAACCTGCATGTATTAAAATCTAGATTCAGCCAGTACAAGCCAAACTTAATAGGTGTAACCCTCATGCCTTTTTCAAATGCGTTAAATATGCATACCATGTAAGGAAAAAACCTGAGAATAAAGTTACAACGATTTATTCTCAAAGGCTACCACTGCTGTTTCTTATGTTTACTTATAGAAATTAGTTGTGCTGCGGAATTACGTACATCTAATTCTATCAGTCCGTCCTGTTGTTTCTCGGTTTCAGCTTTACGAATACCTTTTTCCCCACTTCCACCAATCATTTTGCATTCATTCAAAACTGGGTATCTGTTTCGCATGATCTTTACACCTATATCCATTCAACATGCAAATGAAATAAGCAGTGCAATTAAAGTATTCAATCTTCAGTAAGTTTATTTATCGTTTTTCTTTTCTTTACCATTTGAAGCGTTTAATTTGAACACTATCAAAATGTACACACTTTTTGTAATTTTTCGTCGTAAAATATTTTTATTTTCTTATGAATCATTTATAGCCATTTCGCCTCTTCAAATTCCCGATCACTCCCTTTCCGTCAGTAAAATATGTGTCCAATATCTTTAAGTAAAAAATGCACTAATGATTTCAGAGATGACGGACTCGGCATTAAAAGTTTTGAAAGGTGATATGTAATTTACCAATGAACTTGTTTCTGAAAGAGAGAGAGAGAGAGGGAGATGTCCTCAGATTTTATCTACAGTTTGACAATAATACTAAATGTATCTGGGATTGCATATGTAAGTTTTAAGACGTTAAGTAATACATCCGGTTTTCTCCACTCCATGGAAAGAGATAATAAGGAGCTTTGTTGTAATCTGAACGCCTTCTACGTACCTTGGAAAATGACCACGCGCTAGTGTACCATAAAAAAATCACGCATCTAACGCAGCCCTTAACTAGTATTTAGCATCGGACTTTGTTTCCAGACTACTATATATGTGCGCTCAGTAGCTGTACAAAGCAGGATAGGTGACATTGATAGTTCAATCCAAACATTGTGTCACACGATATCATCATCACAGTTTGCATTACAAAAATTGTTAAATCCGTAATGCTGTGCGGCATAGTTGCAATTTGGATAACAATGAGGGCGCTCTTCGCAGAGCTGAGATTGGTTGATCGAAGAAATGTTCAGTTGTAACTTTAAACTTTGGTATAGAAATTAGAAATGACAAGGAATCAGTTGCATATGTATTGTCTCTATCTTTCAAGATATGACTGCCAATCAACATAACGTATTTTGTGGTTCCAACATTCTCTTCAGTATAGAGATCAAATTTGTTCATGCTTTGTTTTCCTTTACTGTTTCATATTTTTTTCTTCATTTTATAAGCTTGCATTTTAACTTTAAGTGTCCGTTTTGAGGGTCTGATTTAATTTGATCTTTTGACATCGATCTGAACACGAAATATTAAATGTCGAATCAATAATTGGGTTTGCCAACTAAGGTTTCAACTGCATCATCAAGTAATTAATCATTCAACCAATCCATCAATCAATGTATTTCTCTCATGTATTCAGAAACAAAATAAACGCTGTGGGTTACATTATAGGTTTATAAAACTCGAATCAGCCAGCTTAACTACTCCTTTTTACGTAACAAACTCGACCAGAAATTCTCCGCTCCGTCTTTATCTCTCTCTGTCTGTCTCTCTCTCTCTCTTTCTCTTTCTCTCTCTCTCTCTCTCTCTCTCTCTCTCTCTGACTGTAGTCAGGCTCCTATTGCCAGTGCATTTTGATTTGGTCATGTCCATCCGTTTGTATGTCTGTACGTCCTAACGTCAGTCCAGTAGAGCTTCTTAGCACGATTGCGCAAAACGTCTGATTGCAGACAAATTAAATTAGGAGGTGGGGGGGGTGTGCATACGTAAATGACCCGATTAGATTTCCATTACTATCCAGGAATCTTTTACTTTTTTAGGTGAATTTTCTAAGTTTCGCGATTCCTGAGGAAAACTTTGCTATTCAAAATAGGCACAATAATGTTTTTGGAAATATTTGTATGCATATGTATTTTAGCTAATTATACTTTTAGGCCATTCTAGAGATATTTCACCTTTTTAACGAATTTTCCAAGTTTCTAGACTTAAACTTTTCCTTATGAAAAATTAGTTAGCCAAATTTATTACTGAAATGAAATTTAATAAAACTTTTGTATACACATGTATATGACCTGGTTAAATGTTGAATCCACTATGACAGTTGTTAATGTTGTTCACTTGTTTGACTTGTTGGGTTTTGACCCCTTTTTTGGTCAATAGTCTGCCGTGGAGGCATACGTGCTTTACAAACACATATCTAGTTTTGACAGGCTATACATTTTAACTCTCAGTAAGGCTATATTTGTTTATCTGTCTCTGTATCTATCGTTATATGTATCCAACAGAGCAACCACGTTCGATTATGCGCAGTGCTGTCTTGCATATCATGACTTGAGAGAGAGAGAGAGAGAGACCGAGAGAGAGAGATCTTTGTAGACTACTTGATCTAGCTAATATTCAGGCAAGGATTCAGAGCAGGTAACCCAGCACGCGTTCCTGCTTAGGCTAAGATATACCAGACACTCTTTTTATTATTTGTATCTTTATGTATTGGTGTGTGTGTGTGTGTGGCTACCAACACGATCAAAATATATATGACTGCTAATTAAGAAATACACTAAATCGTGACGACTGGTGATGGTTGTTTATCTTTAGTTGGATGGATGGAGAGTGGCGGATCTAGGGGATCAGATCCATTGATTGTGAGTCAGATTTGTAATCATGTTTGGGAATCACGAATGGGATTGGTGGTTGATTCGGAGAGTAATCAATTGCGATTCATGACCACAAGTATGACGTTTGTGATCACTCGGGGAGGAGTGATTTTCGGAGGCGTGGGTAATGTAATAAACGTAGGGTATGTGCTATTTATATTTACGTCTGTGGCCATAGTTTTGTAAGATTTTAATGATTATTTGTTGATTATGGGGAGTCGGTGTTGGGAAGATATTTCTCAGTCCGAGTAATTAGCCAATTTCAAGAAGCGGACGTCAAAATGTACAGTATTCACGAGACTTTATGACAACATGGATTAGTATAAAAAATGGACCTACTTTCTTAACATAGGGAATTATCGGGATATCCGTTTATAGTAATTTGAGATAGAAATAATTTTTTCTATTAGGTTTTTGGGTTGTGTTTTGTATTGCATGGCGTGAAGTAATAATATTCGGCTTAGAAAGGCTTACTGAGGAATCATACCAATGTGAAACAAGTAAAACCATGCAAGTCTGAAAATAGAGTTTCGTGACGTGTGGTCATTGCGTGATTAGAGGAAATTTATTAGTAGTGTTTCCGCATTTAAGAACCTTTCAATTGACAACGGCTGTTGTCTTGAGGTCCTTGGAAAAATGGGAAAAAACAATGGACTTCAAGCCACGATCACGCAGGTGTTTGATTTGCTCGGTAAAGAGACCTCTTGCGTGTAACAGTATTTATTATCAACTAATACTTCACTTAACATGAGTAATATATGTTACCCTCAGTAATGTGAAATTAGACTGCTTAGGTTTTATATCTTGTGAAGGATGATAGTATTTTAACAATAGAGGTATTTTAAAGCAATGGCGTTGATAGTATTTTAACAATAGAGGTATTTTAAAGCAATGGCGTCCAAGGCATTCCAACACCCACTGCTGTAAATCATGCAATAAATTATCGCAATAAATACAATGCAGATCGGATTTTACAGTTCTTTGTATGTGGGAATTAATACTAAATTACACAAATAATAGCAATGTTGGGGTAAGCATTTTGGTAATAGGAGATACCCGGATGCATACCAGGACATAAAAATGACTCCAGACAACCTGCATGTATTAAAATCTAGATTCAGCCAGTACAAGCCAAACTTAATAGGTGTAACCCTCATGCCTTTTTCAAATGCGTTAAATATGCATACCATGTAAGGAAAAAACCTGAGAATAAAGTTACAACGATTTATTCTCAAAGGCTACCACTGCTGTTTCTTATGTTTACTTATAGAAATTAGTTGTGCTGCGGAATTACGTACATCTAATTCTATCAGTCCGTCCTGTTGTTTCTCGGTTTCAGCTTTACGAATACCTTTTTCCCCACTTCCACCAATCATTTTGCATTCATTCAAAACTGGGTATCTGTTTCGCATGATCTTTACACCTATATCTATTCAACATGCAAATGAAATAAGCAGTGCAATTAAAGTATTCAATCTTCAGTAAGTTTATTTATCGTTTTTCTTTTCTTTACCATTTGAAGCGTTTAATTTGAACACTATCAAAATGTACACACTTTTTGTAATTTTTCGTCGTAAAATATTTTTATTTTCTTATGAATCATTTATAGCCATTTCGCCTCTTCAAATTCCCGATCACTCCCTTTCCGTCAGTAAAATATGTGTCCAATATCTTTAAGTAAAAAATGCACTAATGATTTCAGAGATGACGGACTCGGCATTAAAAGTTTTGAAAGGTGATATGTAATTTACCAATGAACTTGTTTCTGAAAGAGAGAGAGAGAGAGAGGGAGATGTCCTCAGATTTTATCTACAGTTTGACAATAATACTAAATGTATCTGGGATTGCATATGTAAGTTTTAAGACGTTAAGTAATACATCCGGTTTTCTCCACTCCATGGAAAGAGATAATAAGGAGCTTTGTTGTAATCTGAACGCCTTCTACGTACCTTGGAAAATGACCACGCGCTAGTGTACCATAAAAAAATCACGCATCTAACGCAGCCCTTAACTAGTATTTAGCATCGGACTTTGTTTCCAGACTACTATATATGTGCGCTCAGTAGCTGTACAAAGCAGGATAGGTGACATTGATAGTTCAATCCAAACATTGTGTCACACGATATCATCATCACAGTTTGCATTACAAAAATTGTTAAATCCGTAATGCTGTGCGGCATAGTTGCAATTTGGATAACAATGAGGGCGCTCTTCGCAGAGCTGAGATTGGTTGATCGAAGAAATGTTCAGTTGTAACTTTAAACTTTGGTATAGAAATTAGAAATGACAAGGAATCAGTTGCATATGTATTGTCTCTATCTTTCAAGATATGACTGCCAATCAACATAACGTATTTTGTGGTTCCAACATTCTCTTCAGTATAGAGATCAAATTTGTTCATGCTTTGTTTTCCTTTACTGTTTCATATTTTTTTCTTCATTTTATAAGCTTGCATTTTAACTTTAAGTGTCCGTTTTGAGGGTCTGATTTAATTTGATCTTTTGACATCGATCTGAACACGAAATATTAAATGTCGAATCAATAATTGGGTTTGCCAACTAAGGTTTCAACTGCATCATCAAGTAATTAATCATTCAACCAATCCATCAATCAATGTATTTCTCTCATGTATTCAGAAACAAAATAAACGCTGTGGGTTACATTATAGGTTTATAAAACTCGAATCAGCCAGCTTAACTACTCCTTTTTACGTAACAAACTCGACCAGAAATTCTCCGCTCCGTCTTTATCTCTCTCTGTCTGTCTGTCTCTCTCTCTCTCTCTCTCTCTCTCTCTCTCTCTCTCTCTCTCTCTCTCTCTGACTGTAGTCAGGCTCCTATTGCCAGTGCATTTTGATTTGGTCATGTCCATCCGTTTGTATGTCTGTACGTCCTAACGTCAGTCCAGTAGAGCTTCTTAGCACGATTGCGCAAAACAGCTGATTGCAGACAAATTAAATTTGGAGGGGGGGGGGGGGTGCATACGTAAATGACCCGATTAGATTTCCATTACTATCCAGGAATCTTTTACTTTTTTAGGTGAATTTTCTAAGTTTCGCGATTCCTGAGGAAAACTTTGCTATTCAAAATAGGCACAATAATGTTTTTGGAAATATTTGTATGCATATGTATTTTAGCTAATTATACTTTTAGGCCATTCTAGAGATATTTCACCTTTTTAACGAATTTTCCAAGTTTCTAGACTTAAACTTTTCCTTATGAAAAATTAGTTAGCCAAATTTATTACTGAAATGAAATTTAATAAAACTTTTGTATACACATGTATATGACCTGGTTAAATGTTGAATCCACTATGACAGTTGTTAATGTTGTTCACTTGTTTGACTTGTTGGGTTTTGACCCCTTTTTTGGTCAATAGTCTGCCGTGGAGGCATACGTGCTTTACAAACACATATCTAGTTTTGACAGGCTATACATTTTAACTCTCAGTAAGGCTATATTTGTTTATCTGTCTCTGTATCTATCGTTATATGTATCCAACAGAGCAACCACGTTCGATTATGCGCAGTGCTGTCTTGCATATCATGACTTGAGAGAGAGAGAGAGAGAGAGAGACCGAGAGAGAGAGATCTTTGTAGACTACTTGATCTAGCTAATATTCAGGCAAGGATTCAGAGCAGGTAACCCAGCACGCGTTCCTGCTTAGGCTAAGATATACCAGACACTCTTTTTATTATTTGTATCTTTATGTATTGGTGTGTGTGTGTGTGTGGCTACCAACACGATCAAAATATATATGACTGCTAATTAAGAAATACACTAAATCGTGACGACTGGTGATGGTTGTTTATCTTTAGTTGGATGGATGGAGAGTGGCGGATCTAGGGGATCAGATCCATTGATTGTGAGTCAGATTTGTAATCATGTTTGGGAATCACGAATGGGATTGGTGGTTGATTCGGAGAGTAATCAATTGCGATTCATGACCACAAGTATGACGTTTGTGATCACTCGGGGAGGAGTGATTTTCGGAGGCGTGGGTAATGTAATAAACGTAGGGTATGTGCTATTTATATTTACGTCTGTGGCCATAGTTTTGTAAGATTTTAATGATTATTTGTTGATTATGGGGAGTCGGTGTTGGGAAGATATTTCTCAGTCCGAGTAATTAGCCAATTTCAAGAAGCGGACGTCAAAATGTACAGTATTCACGAGACTTTATGACAACATGGATTAGTATAAAAAATGGACCTACTTTCTTAACATAGGGAATTATCGGGATATCCGTTTATAGTAATTTGAGATAGAAATAATTTTTTCTATTAGGTTTTTGGGTTGTGTTTTGTATTGCATGGCGTGAAGTAATAATATTCGGCTTAGAAAGGCTTACTGAGGAATCATACCAATGTGAAACAAGTAAAACCATGCAAGTCTGAAAATAGAGTTTCGTGACGTGTGGTCATTGCGTGATTAGAGGAAATTTATTAGTAGTGTTTCCGCATTTAAGAACCTTTCAATTGACAACGGCTGTTGTCTTGAGGTCCTTGGAAAAATGGGGAAAACAATGGACTTCAAGCCACGATCACGCAGGTGTTTGATTTGCTCGGTAAAGAGACCTCTTGCGTGTAACAGTATTTATTATCAACTAATACTTCACTTAACATGAGTAATATATGTTACCCTCAGTAATGTGAAATTAGACTGCTTAGGTTTTATATCTTGTGAAGGATGATAGTATTTTAACAATAGAGGTATTTTAAAGCAATGGCGTTGATAGTATTTTAACAATAGAGGTATTTTAAAGCAATGGCGTCCAAGGCATTCCAACACCCACTGCTGTAAATCATGCAATAAATTATCGCAATAAATACAATGCAGATCGGATTTTACAGTTCTTTGTATGTGGGAATTAATACTAAATTACACAAATAATAGCAATGTTGGGGTAAGCATTTTGGTAATAGGAGATACCCGGATGCATACCAGGACATAAAAATGACTCCAGACAACCTGCATGTATTAAAATCTAGATTCAGCCAGTACAAGCCAAACTTAATAGGTGTAACCCTCATGCCTTTTTCAAATGCGTTAAATATGCATACCATGTAAGGAAAAAACCTGAGAATAAAGTTACAACGATTTATTCTCAAAGGCTACCACTGCTGTTTCTTATGTTTACTTATAGAAATTAGTTGTGCTGCGGAATTACGTACATCTAATTCTATCAGTCCGTCCTGTTGTTTCTCGGTTTCAGCTTTACGAATACCTCTTTCCCCACTTCCACCAATCATTTTGCATTCATTCAAAACTGGGTATCTGTTTCGCATGATCTTTACACCTATATCCATTCAACATGCAAATGAAATAAGCAGTGCAATTAAAGTATTCAATCTTCAGTAAGTTTATTTATCGTTTTTCTTTTCTTTACCATTTGAAGCGTTTAATTTGAACACTATCAAAATGTACACACTTTTTGTAATTTTTCGTCGTAAAATATTTTTATTTTCTTATGAATCATTTATAGCCATTTCGCCTCTTCAAATTCCCGATCACTCCCTTTCCGTCAGTAAAATATGTGTCCAATATCTTTAAGTAAAAAATGCACTAATGATTTCAGAGATGACGGACTCGGCATTAAAAGTTTTGAAAGGTGATATGTAATTTACCAATGAACTTGTTTCTGAAAGAGAGAGAGAGAGAGGGAGATGTCCTCAGATTTTATCTACAGTTTGACAATAATACTAAATGTATCTGGGATTGCATATGTAAGTTTTAAGACGTTAAGTAATACATCCGGTTTTCTCCACTCCATGGAAAGAGATAATAAGGAGCTTTGTTGTAATCTGAACGCCTTCTACGTACCTTGGAAAATGACCACGCGCTAGTGTACCATAAAAAAATCACGCATCTAACGCAGCCCTTAACTAGTATTTAGCATCGGACTTTGTTTCCAGACTACTATATATGTGCGCTCAGTAGCTGTACAAAGCAGGATAGGTGACATTGATAGTTCAATCCAAACATTGTGTCACACGATATCATCATCACAGTTTTGCATTACAAAAATTGTTAAATCCGTAATGCTGTGCGGCATAGTTGCAATTTGGATAACAATGAGGGCGCTCTTCGCAGAGCTGAGATTGGTTGATCGAAGAAATGTTCAGTTGTAACTTTAAACTTTGGTATAGAAATTAGAAATGACAAGGAATCAGTTGCATATGTATTGTCTCTATCTTTCAAGATATGACTGCCAATCAACATAACGTATTTTGTGGTTCCAACATTCTCTTCAGTATAGAGATCAAATTTGTTCATGCTTTGTTTTCCTTTACTGTTTCATATTTTTTTCTTCATTTTATAAGCTTGCATTTTAACTTTAAGTGTCCGTTTTGAGGGTCTGATTTAATTTGATCTTTTGACATCGATCTGAACACGAAATATTAAATGTCGAATCAATAATTGGGTTTGCCAACTAAGGTTTCAACTGCATCATCAAGTAATTAATCATTCAACCAATCCATCAATCAATGTATTTCTCTCATGTATTCAGAAACAAAATAAACGCTGTGGGTTACATTATAGGTTTATAAAACTCGAATCAGCCAGCTTAACTACTCCTTTTTACGTAACAAACTCGACCAGAAATTCTCCGCTCCGTCTTTATCTCTCTCTGTCTGTCTCTCTCTCTCTCTTTCTCTTTCTCTCTCTCTCTCTCTCTCTCTCTCTCTCTGACTGTAGTCAGGCTCCTATTGCCAGTGCATTTTGATTTGGTCATGTCCATCCGTTTGTATGTCTGTACGTCCTAACGTCAGTCCAGTAGAGCTTCTTAGCACGATTGCGCAAAACAGCTGATTGCAGACAAATTAAATTTGGAGGGGGGGGGGGTGTGCATACGTAAATGACCCGATTAGATTTCCATTACTATCCAGGAATCTTTTACTTTTTTAGGTGAATTTTCTAAGTTTCGCGATTCCTGAGGAAAACTTTGCTATTCAAAATAGGCACAATAATGTTTTTGGAAATATTTGTATGCATATGTATTTTAGCTAATTATACTTTGAGGCCATTCTAGAGATATTTCACCTTTTTAACGAATTTTCCAAGTTTCTAGACTTAAACTTTTCCTTATGAAAAATTAGTTAGCCAAATTTATTACTGAAATGAAATTTAATAAAACTTTTGTATACACATGTATATGACCTGGTTAAATGTTGAATCCACTATGACAGTTGTTAATGTTGTTCACTTGTTTGACTTGTTGGGTTTTGACCCCTTTTTTGGTCAATAGTCTGCCGTGGAGGCATACGTGCTTTACAAACACATATCTAGTTTTGACAGGCTATACATTTTAACTCTCAGTAAGGCTATATTTGTTTATCTGTCTCTGTATCTATCGTTATATGTATCCAACAGAGCAACCACGTTCGATTATGCGCAGTGCTGTCTTGCATATCATGACTTGAGAGAGAGAGAGAGAGAGACCGAGAGAGAGAGATCTTTGTAGACTACTTGATCTAGCTAATATTCAGGCAAGGATTCAGAGCAGGTAACCCAGCACGCGTTCCTGCTTAGGCTAAGATATACCAGACACTCTTTTTATTATTTGTATCTTTATGTATTGGTGTGTGTGTGTGTGTGGCTACCAACACGATCAAAATATATATGACTGCTAATTAAGAAATACACTAAATCGTGACGACTGGTGATGGTTGTTTATCTTTAGTTGGATGGATGGAGAGTGGCGGATCTAGGGGATCAGATCCATTGATTGTGAGTCAGATTTGTAATCATGTTTGGGAATCACGAATGGGATTGGTGGTTGATTCGGAGAGTAATCAATTGCGATTCATGACCACAAGTATGACGTTTGTGATCACTCGGGGAGGAGTGATTTTCGGAGGCGTGGGTAATGTAATAAACGTAGGGTATGTGCTATTTATATTTACGTCTGTGGCCATAGTTTTGTAAGATTTTAATGATTATTTGTTGATTATGGGGAGTCGGTGTTGGGAAGATATTTCTCAGTCCGAGTAATTAGCCAATTTCAAGAAGCGGACGTCAAAATGTACAGTATTCACGAGACTTTATGACAACATGGATTAGTATAAAAAATGGACCTACTTTCTTAACATAGGGAATTATCGGGATATCCGTTTATAGTAATTTGAGATAGAAATAATTTTTTCTATTAGGTTTTTGGGTTGTGTTTTGTATTGCATGGCGTGAAGTAATAATATTCGGCTTAGAAAGGCTTACTGAGGAATCATACCAATGTGAAACAAGTAAAACCATGCAAGTCTGAAAATAGAGTTTCGTGACGTGTGGTCATTGCGTGATTAGAGGAAATTTATTAGTACTGTTTCCGCATTTAAGAACCTTTCAATTGACAACGGCTGTTGTCTTGAGGTCCTTGGAAAAATGGGGAAAACAATGGACTTCAAGCCACGATCACGCAGGTGTTTGATTTGCTCGGTAAAGAGACCTCTTGCGTGTAACAGTATTTATTATCAACTAATACTTCACTTAACATGAGTAATATATGTTACCCTCAGTAATGTGAAATTAGACTGCTTAGGTTTTATATCTTGTGAAGGATGATAGTATTTTAACAATAGAGGTATTTTAAAGCAATGGCGTTGATAGTATTTTAACAATAGAGGTATTTTAAAGCAATGGCGTCCAAGGCATTCCAACACCCACTGCTGTAAATCATGCAATAAATTATCGCAATAAATACAATGCAGATCGGATTTTACAGTTCTTTGTATGTGGGAATTAATACTAAATTACACAAATAATAGCAATGTTGGGGTAAGCATTTTGGTAATAGGAGATACCCGGATGCATACCAGGACATAAAAATGACTCCAGACAACCTGCATGTATTAAAATCTAGATTCAGCCAGTACAAGACAAACTTAATAGGTGTAACCCTCATGCCTTTTTCAAATGCGTTAAATATGCATACCATGTAAGGAAAAAACCTGAGAATAAGTTACAACGATATATTCTCAAAGGCTACCACTGCTGTTTCTTATGTTTACTTATAGAAATTAGTTGTGCTGCGGAATTACGTACATCTAATTCTATCAGTCCGTCCTGTTGTTTCTCGGTTTCAGCTTTACGAATACCTCTTTCCCCACTTCCACCAATCATTTTGCATTCATTCAAAACTGGGTATCTGTTTCGCATGATCTTTACACCTATATCCATTCAACATGCAAATGAAATAAGCAGTGCAATTAAAGTATTCAATCTTCAGTAAGTTTATTTATCGTTTTTCTTTTCTTTACCATTTGAAGCGTTTAATTTGAACACTATCAAAATGTACACACTTTTTGTAATTTTTCGTCGTAAAATATTTTTATTTTCTTATGAATCATTTATAGCCATTTCGCCTCTTCAAATTCCCGATCACTCCCTTTCCGTCAGTAAAATATGTGTCCAATATCTTTAAGTAAAAAATGCACTAATGATTTCAGAGATGACGGACTCGGCATTAAAAGTTTTGAAAGGTGATATGTAATTTACCAATGAACTTGTTTCTGAAAGAGAGAGAGAGAGAGGGAGATGTCCTCAGATTTTATCTACAGTTTGACAATAATACTAAATGTATCTGGGATTGCATATGTAAGTTTTAAGACGTTAAGTAATACATCCGGTTTTCTCCACTCCATGGAAAGAGATAATAAGGAGCTTTGTTGTAATCTGAACGCCTTCTACGTACCTTGGAAAATGACCACGCGCTAGTGTACCATAAAAAAATCACGCATCTAACGCAGCCCTTAACTAGTATTTAGCATCGGACTTTGTTTCCAGACTACTATATATGTGCGCTCAGTAGCTGTACAAAGCAGGATAGGTGACATTGATAGTTCAATCCAAACATTGTGTCACACGATATCATCATCACAGTTTTGCATTACAAAAATTGTTAAATCCGTAATGCTGTGCGGCATAGTTGCAATTTGGATAACAATGAGGGCGCTCTTCGCAGAGCTGAGATTGGTTGATCGAAGAAATGTTCAGTTGTAACTTTAAACTTTGGTATAGAAATTAGAAATGACAAGGAATCAGTTGCATATGTATTGTCTCTATCTTTCAAGATATGACTGCCAATCAACATAACGTATTTTGTGGTTCCAACATTCTCTTCAGTATAGAGATCAAATTTGTTCATGCTTTGTTTTCCTTTACTGTTTCATATTTTTTTCTTCATTTTATAAGCTTGCATTTTAACTTTAAGTGTCCGTTTTGAGGGTCTGATTTAATTTGATCTTTTGACATCGATCTGAACACGAAATATTAAATGTCGAATCAATAATTGGGTTTGCCAACTAAGGTTTCAACTGCATCATCAAGTAATTAATCATTCAACCAATCCATCAATCAATGTATTTCTCTCATGTATTCAGAAACAAAATAAACGCTGTGGGTTACATTATAGGTTTATAAAACTCGAATCAGCCAGCTTAACTACTCCTTTTTACGTAACAAACTCGACCAGAAATTCTCCGCTCCGTCTTTATCTCTCTCTGTCTGTCTCTCTCTCTCTCTTTCTCTTTCTCTCTCTCTCTCTCTCTCTCTCTCTCTCTCTCTCTGACTGTAGTCAGGCTCCTATTGCCAGTGCATTTTGATTTGGTCATGTCCATCCGTTTGTATGTCTGTACGTCCTAACGTCAGTCCAGTAGAGCTTCTTAGCACGATTGCGCAAAACAGCTGATTGCAGACAAATTAAATTTGGAGGGGGGGGGGTGTGCATACGTAAATGACCCGATTAGATTTCCATTACTATCCAGGAATCTTTTACTTTTTTAGGTGAATTTTCTAAGTTTCGCGATTCCTGAGGAAAACTTTGCTATTCAAAATAGGCACAATAATGTTTTTGGAAATATTTGTATGCATATGTATTTTAGCTAATTATACTTTTAGGCCATTCTAGAGATATTTCACCTTTTTAACGAATTTTCCAAGTTTCTAGACTTAAACTTTTCCTTATGAAAAATTAGTTAGCCAAATTTATTACTGAAATGAAATTTAATAAAACTTTTGTATACACATGTATATGACCTGGTTAAATGTTGAATCCACTATGACAGTTGTTAATGTTGTTCACTTGTTTGACTTGTTGGGTTTTGACCCCTTTTTTGGTCAATAGTCTGCCGTGGAGGCATACGTGCTTTACAAACACATATCTAGTTTTGACAGGCTATACATTTTAACTCTCAGTAAGGCTATATTTGTTTATCTGTCTCTGTATCTATCGTTATATGTATCCAACAGAGCAACCACGTTCGATTATGCGCAGTGCTGTCTTGCATATCATGACTTGAGAGAGAGAGAGAGAGAGAGAGAGAGACCGAGAGAGAGAGATCTTTGTAGACTACTTGATCTAGCTAATATTCAGGCAAGGATTCAGAGCAGGTAACCCAGCACGCGTTCCTGCTTAGGCTAAGATATACCAGACACTCTTTTTATTATTTGTATCTTTATGTATTGGTGTGTGTGTGTGTGTGGCTACCAACACGATCAAAATATATATGACTGCTAATTAAGAAATACACTAAATCGTGACGACTGGTGATGGTTGTTTATCTTTAGTTGGATGGATGGAGAGTGGCGGATCTAGGGGATCAGATCCATTGATTGTGAGTCAGATTTGTAATCATGTTTGGGAATCACGAATGGGATTGGTGGTTGATTCGGAGAGTAATCAATTGCGATTCATGACCACAAGTATGACGTTTGTGATCACTCGGGGAGGAGTGATTTTCGGAGGCGTGGGTAATGTAATAAACGTAGGGTATGTGCTATTTATATTTACGTCTGTGGCCATAGTTTTGTAAGATTTTAATGATTATTTGTTTTATTATGGGGAGTCGGTGTTGGGAAGATATTTCTCAGTCCGAGTAATTAGCCAATTTCAAGAAGCGGACGTCAAAATGTACAGTATTCACGAGACTTTATGACAACATGGATTAGTATAAAAAATGGACCTACTTTCTTAACATAGGGAATTATCGGGATATCCGTTTATAGTAATTTGAGATAGAAATAATTTTTTCTATTAGGTTTTTGGGTTGTGTTTTGTATTGCATGGCGTGAAGTAATAATATTCGGCTTAGAAAGGCTTACTGAGGAATCATACCAATGTGAAACAAGTAAAACCATGCAAGTCTGAAAATAGAGTTTCGTGACGTGTGGTCATTGCGTGATTAGAGGAAATTTATTAGTACTGTTTCCGCATTTAAGAACCTTTCAATTGACAACGGCTATTGTCTTGAGGTCCTTGGAAAAATGGGGAAAACAATGGACTTCAAGCCACGATCACGCAGGTGTTTGATTTGCTCGGTAAAGAGACCTCTTGCGTGTAACAGTATTTATTATCAACTAATACTTCACTTAACATGAGTAATATATGTTACCCTCAGTAATGTGAAATTAGACTGCTTAGGTTTTATATCTTGTGAAGGATGATAGTATTTTAACAATAGAGGTATTTTAAAGCAATGGCGTTGATAGTATTTTAACAATAGAGGTATTTTAAAGCAATGGCGTCCAAGGCATTCCAACACCCACTGCTGTAAATCATGCAATAAATTATCGCAATAAATACAATGCAGATCGGATTTTACAGTTCTTTGTATGTGGGAATTAATACTAAATTACACAAATAATAGCAATGTTGGGGTAAGCATTTTGGTAATAGGAGATACCCGGATGCATACCAGGACATAAAAATGACTCCAGACAACCTGCATGTATTAAAATCTAGATTCAGCCAGTACAAGACAAACTTAATAGGTGTAACCCTCATGCCTTTTTCAAATGCGTTAAATATGCATACCATGTAAGGAAAAAACCTGAGAATAAGTTACAACGATTTATTCTCAAAGGCTACCACTGCTGTTTCTTATGTTTACTTATAGAAATTAGTTGTGCTGCGGAATTACGTACATCTAATTCTATCAGTCCGTCCTGTTGTTTCTCGGTTTCAGCTTTACGAATACCTCTTTCCCCACTTCCACCAATCATTTTGCATTCATTCAAAACTGGGTATCTGTTTCGCATGATCTTTACACCTATATCCATTCAACATGCAAATGAAATAAGCAGTGCAATTAAAGTATTCAATCTTCAGTAAGTTTATTTATCGTTTTTCTTTTCTTTACCATTTGAAGCGTTTAATTTGAACACTATCAAAATGTACACACTTTTTGTAATTTTTCGTCGTAAAATATTTTTATTTTCTTATGAATCATTTATAGCCATTTCGCCTCTTCAAATTCCCGATCACTCCCTTTCCGTCAGTAAAATATGTGTCCAATATCTTTAAGTAAAAAATGCACTAATGATTTCAGAGATGACGGACTCGGCATTAAAAGTTTTGAAAGGTGATATGTAATTTACCAATGAACTTGTTTCTGAAAGAGAGAGAGAGAGAGGGAGATGTCCTCAGATTTTATCTACAGTTTGACAATAATACTAAATGTATCTGGGATTGCATATGTAAGTTTTAAGACGTTAAGTAATACATCCGGTTTTCTCCACTCCATGGAAAGAGATAATAAGGAGCTTTGTTGTAATCTGAACGCCTTCTACGTACCTTGGAAAATGACCACGCGCTAGTGTACCATAAAAAAATCACGCATCTAACGCAGCCCTTAACTAGTATTTAGCATCGGACTTTGTTTCCAGACTACTATATATGTGCGCTCAGTAGCTGTACAAAGCAGGATAGGTGACATTGATAGTTCAATCCAAACATTGTGTCACACGATATCATCATCACAGTTTTGCATTACAAAAATTGTTAAATCCGTAATGCTGTGCGGCATAGTTGCAATTTGGATAACAATGAGGGCGCTCTTCGCAGAGCTGAGATTGGTTGATCGAAGAAATGTTCAGTTGTAACTTTAAACTTTGGTATAGAAATTAGAAATGACAAGGAATCAGTTGCATATGTATTGTCTCTATCTTTCAAGATATGACTGCCAATCAACATAACGTATTTTGTGGTTCCAACATTCTCTTCAGTATAGAGATCAAATTTGTTCATGCTTTGTTTTCCTTTACTGTTTCATATTTTTTTCTTCATTTTATAAGCTTGCATTTTAACTTTAAGTGTCCGTTTTGAGGGTCTGATTTAATTTGATCTTTTGACATCGATCTGAACACGAAATATTAAATGTCGAATCAATAATTGGGTTTGCCAACTAAGGTTTCAACTGCATCATCAAGTAATTAATCATTCAACCAATCCATCAATCAATGTATTTCTCTCATGTATTCAGAAACAAAATAAACGCTGTGGGTTACATTATAGGTTTATAAAACTCGAATCAGCCAGCTTAACTACTCCTTTTTACGTAACAAACTCGACCAGAAATTCTCCGCTCCGTCTTTATCTCTCTCTGTCTGTCTGTCTGTCTCTCTCTCTCTTTCTCTTTCTCTCTCTCTCTCTCTCTCTCTCTCTCTGACTGTAGTCAGGCTCCTATTGCCAGTGCATTTTGATTTGGTCATGTCCATCCGTTTGTATGTCTGTACGTCCTAACGTCAGTCCAGTAGAGCTTCTTAGCACGATTGCGCAAAACAGCTGATTGCAGACAAATTAAATTTGGAGGGGGGGGGGTGTGCATACGTAAATGACCCGATTAGATTTCCATTACTATCCAGGAATCTTTTACTTTTTTAGGTGAATTTTCTAAGTTTCGCGATTCCTGAGGAAAACTTTGCTATTCAAAATAGGCACAATAATGTTTTTGGAAATATTTGTATGCATATGTATTTTAGCTAATTATACTTTGAGGCCATTCTAGAGATATTTCACCTTTTTAACGAATTTTCCAAGTTTCTAGACTTAAACTTTTCCTTATGAAAAATTAGTTAGCCAAATTTATTACTGAAATGAAATTTAATAAAACTTTTGTATACACGTGTATATGACCTGGTTAAGTGTTGAATCCACTATGACAGTTGTTAATGTTGTTCACTTGTTTGACTTGTTGGGTTTTGACCCCTTTTTTGGTCAATAGTCTGCCGTGGAGGCATACGTGCTTTACAAACACATATCTAGTTTTGACAGGCTATACATTTTAACTCTCAGTAAGGCTATATTTGTTTATCTGTCTCTGTATCTATCGTTATATGTATCCAACAGAGCAACCACGTTCGATTATGCGCAGTGCTGTCTTGCATATCATGACTTGAGAGAGAGAGAGAGAGAGACCGAGAGAGAGATATCTTTGTAGACTACTTGATCTAGCTAATATTCAGGCAAGGATTCAGAGCAGGTAACCCATCACGCGTTCCTGCTTAGGCTAAGATATACCAGACACTCTTTTTATTATTTGTATCTTTATGTATTGGTGTGTGTGTGTGTGTGTGGCTACCAACACGATCAAAATATATATGACTGCTAATTAAGAAATACACTAAATCGTGACGACTGGTGATGGTTGTTTATCTTTAGTTGGATGGATGGAGAGTGGCGGATCTAGGGGATCAGATCCATTGATTGTGAGTCAGATTTGTAATCATGTTTGGGAATCACGAATGGGATTGGTGGTTGATTCGGAGAGTAATCAATTGCGATTCATGACCACAAGTATGACGTTTGTGATCACTCGGGGAGGAGTGATTTTCGGAGGCGTGGGTAATGTAATAAACGTAGGGTATGTGCTATTTATATTTACGTCTGTGGCCATAGTTTTGTAAGATTTTAATGATTATTTGTTGATTATGGGGAGTCGGTGTTGGGAAGATATTTCTCAGTCCGAGTAATTAGCCAATTTCAAGAAGCGGACGTCAAAATGTACAGTATTCACGAGACTTTATGACAACATGGATTAGTATAAAAAATGGACCTATTTTCTTAACATAGGGAATTATCGGGATATCCGTTTATAGTAATTTGAGATAGAAATAATTTTTTCTATTAGGTTTTTGGGTTGTGTTTTGTATTGCATGGCGTGAAGTAATAATATTCGGCTTAGAAAGGCTTACTGAGGAATCATACCAATGTGAAACAAGTAAAACCATGCAAGTCTGAAAATAGAGTTTCGTGACGTGTGGTCATTGCGTGATTAGAGGAAATTTATTAGTAGTGTTTCCGCATTTAAGAACCTTTCAATTGACAACGGCTGTTGTCTTGAGGTCCTTGGAAAAATGGGGAAAACAATGGACTTCAAGCCACGATCACGCAGGTGTTTGATTTGCTCGGTAAAGAGACCTCTTGCGTGTAACAGTATTTATTATCAACTAATACTTCACTTAACATGAGTAATATATGTTACCCTCAGTAATGTGAAATTAGACTGCTTAGGTTTTACATCTTGTGAAGGATGATAGTATTTTAACAATAGAGGTATTTTAAAGCAATGGCGTTGATAGTATTTTAACAATAGAGGTATTTTAAAGCAATGGCGTCCAAGGCATTCCAACACCCACTGCTGTAAATCATGCAATAAATTATCGCAATAATACAATGCAGATCGGATTTTACAGTTCTTTGTATGTGGGAATTAATACTAAATTACACAAATAATAGCAATGTTGGGGTAAGCATTTTGGTAATAGGAGATACCCGGATGCATACCAGGACATAAAAATGACTCCAGACAACCTGCATGTATTAAAATCTAGATTCAGCCAGTACAAGACAAACTTAATAGGTGTAACCCTCATGCCTTTTTCAAATGCGTTAAATATGCATACCATGTAAGGAAAAAACCTGAGAATAAAGTTACAACGATTTATTCTCAAAGGCTACCACTGCTGTTTCTTATGTTTACTTATAGAAATTAGTTGTGCTGCGGAATTACGTACATCTAATTCTATCAGTCCGTCCTGTTGTTTCTCGGTTTCAGCTTTACGAATACCTCTTTCCCCACTTCCACCAATCATTTTGCATTCATTCAAAACTGGGTATCTGTTTCGCATGATCTTTACACCTATATCCATTCAACATGCAAATGAAATAAGCAGTGCAATTAAAGTATTCAATCTTCAGTAAGTTTATTTATCGTTTTTCTTTTCTTTACCATTTGAAGCGTTTAATTTGAACACTATCAAAATGTACACACTTTTTGTAATTTTTCGTCGTAAAACATTTTTATTTTCTTATGAATCATTTATAGCCATTTCGCCTCTTCAAATTCCCGATCACTCCCTTTCCGTCAGTAAAATATGTGTCCAATATCTTTAAGTAAAAAATGCACTAATGATTTCAGAGATGACGGACTCGGCATTAAAAGTTTTGAAAGGTGATATGTAATTTACCAATGAACTTGTTTCTGAAAGAGAGAGAGAGAGAGGGAGATGTCCTCAGATTTTATCTACAGTTTGACAATAATACTAAATGTATCTGGGATTGCATATGTAAGTTTTAAGACGTTAAGTAATACATCCGGTTTTCTCCACTCCATGGAAAGAGATAATAAGGAGCTTTGTTGTAATCTGAACGCCTTCTACGTACCTTGGAAAATGACCACGCGCTAGTGTACCATAAAAAAATCACGCATCTAACGCATCCCTTAACTAGTATTTAGCATCGGACTTTGTTTCCAGACTACTATATATGTGCGCTCAGTAGCTGTACAAAGCAGGATAGGTGACATTGATAGTTCAATCCAAACATTGTGTCACACGATATCATCATCACAGTTTTGCATTACAAAAATTGTTAAATCCGTAATGCTGTGCGGCATAGTTGCAATTTGGATAACAATGAGGGCGCTCTTCGCAGAGCTGAGATTGGTTGATCGAAGAAATGTTCAATTGTAACTTTAAACTTTGGTATAGAAATTAGAAATGACAAGGAATCAGTTGCATATGTATTGTCTCTATCTTTCAAGATATGACTGCCAATCAACATAACGTATTTTGTGGTTCCAACATTCTCTTCAGTATAGAGATCAAATTTGTTCATGCTTTGTTTTCCTTTACTGTTTCATATTTTTTTCTTCATTTTATAAGCTTGCATTTTAACTTTAAGTGTCCGTTTTGAGGGTCTGATTTAATTTGATCTTTTGACATCGATCTGAACACGAAATATTAAATGTCGAATCAATAATTGGGTTTGCCAACTAAGGTTTCAACTGCATCATCAAGTAATTAATCATTCAACCAATCCATCAATCAATGTATTTCTCTCATGTATTCAGAAACAAAATAAACGCTGTGGGTTACATTATAGGTTTATAAAACTCGAATCAGCCAGCTTAACTACTCCTTTTTACGTAACAAACTCGACCAGAAATTCTCCGCTCCGTCTTTATCTCTCTCTGTCTGTCTGTCTGTCTCTCTCTCTCTTTCTCTTTCTCTCTCTCTCTCTCTCTCTCTCTCTCTCTCTGACTGTAGTCAGGCTCCTATTGCCAGTGCATTTTGATTTGGTCATGTCCATCCGTTTGTATGTCTGTACGTCCTAACGTCAGTCCAGTAGAGCTTCTTAGCACGATTGCGCAAAACAGCTGATTGCAGACAAATTAAATTTGGAGGGGGGGGGTGTGCATACGTAAATGACCCGATTAGATTTCCATTACTATCCAGGAATCTTTTACTTTTTTAGGTGAATTTTCTAAGTTTCGCGATTCCTGAGGAAAACTTTGCTATTCAAAATAGGCACAATAATGTTTTTGGAAATATTTGTATGCATATGTATTTTAGCTAATTATACTTTGAGGCCATTCTAGAGATATTTCACCTTTTTAACGAATTTTCCAAGTTTCTAGACTTAAACTTTTCCTTATGAAAAATTAGTTAGCCAAATTTATTACTGAAATGAAATTTAATAAAACTTTTGTATACACATGTATATGACCTGGTTAAATGTTGAATCCACTATGACAGTTGTTAATGTTGTTCACTTGTTTGACTTGTTGGGTTTTGACCCCTTTTTTGGTCAATAGTCTGCCGTGGAGGCATACGTGCTTTACAAACACATATCTAGTTTTGACAGGCTATACATTTTAACTCTCAGTAAGGCTATATTTGTTTATCTGTCTCTGTATCTATCGTTATATGTATCCAACAGAGCAACCACGTTCGATTATGCGCAGTGCTGTCTTGCATATCATGACTTGAGAGAGAGAGAGAGAGAGACCGAGAGAGAGATATCTTTGTAGACTACTTGATCTAGCTAATATTCAGGCAAGGATTCAGAGCAGGTAACCCATCACGCGTTCCTGCTTAGGCTAAGATATACCAGACACTCTTTTTATTATTTGTATCTTTATGTATTGGTGTGTGTGTGTGTGTGTGGCTACCAACACGATCAAAATATATATGACTGCTAATTAAGAAATACACTAAATCGTGACGACTGGTGATGGTTGTTTATCTTTAGTTGGATGGATGGAGAGTGGCGGATCTAGGGGATCAGATCCATTGATTGTGAGTCAGATTTGTAATCATGTTTGGGAATCACGAATGGGATTGGTGGTTGATTCGGAGAGTAATCAATTGCGATTCATGACCACAAGTATGACGTTTGTGATCACTCGGGGAGGAGTGATTTTCGGAGGCGTGGGTAATGTAATAAACGTAGGGTATGTGCTATTTATATTTACGTCTGTGGCCATAGTTTTGTAAGATTTTAATGATTATTTGTTGATTATGGGGAGTCGGTGTTGGGAAGATATTTCTCAGTCCGAGTAATTAGCCAATTTCAAGAAGCGGACGTCAAAATGTACAGTATTCACGAGACTTTATGACAACATGGATTAGTATAAAAAATGGACCTACTTTCTTAACATAGGGAATTATCGGGATATCCGTTTATAGTATTTGAGATAGAAATAATTTTTTCTATTAGGTTTTTGGGTTGTGTTTTGTATTGCATGGCGTGAAGTAATAATATTCGGCTTAGAAAGGCTTACTGAGGAATCATACCAATGTGAAACAAGTAAAACCATGCAAGTCTGAAAATAGAGTTTCGTGACGTGTGGTCATTGCGTGATTAGAGGAAATTTATTAGTAGTGTTTCCGCATTTAAGAACCTTTCAATTGACAACGGCTGTTGTCTTGAGGTCCTTGGAAAAATGGGGAAAACAATGGACTTCAAGCCACGATCACGCAGGTGTTTGATTTGCTCGGTAAAGAGACCTCTTGCGTGTAACAGTATTTATTATCAACTAATACTTCACTTAACATGAGTAATATATGTTACCCTCAGTAATGTGAAATTAGACTGCTTAGGTTTTACATCTTGTGAAGGATGATAGTATTTTAACAATAGAGGTATTTTAAAGCAATGGCGTTGATAGTATTTTAACAATAGAGGTATTTTAAAGTAATGGCGTCCAAGGCATTCCAACACCCACTGCTGTAAATCATGCAATAAATTATCGCAATAAATACAATGCAGATCGGATTTTGCAGTTCTTTGTATGAGGGAATTAATACTAAATTGCACAAATAATAGCAATGTTGGGGTAAGCATTTTGGTAATAGGAGATACCCGGATGCATACCAGGACATAAAAATGACTCCAGACAACCTGCATGTATTAAAATCTAGATTCAGCCAGTACAAGCCAAACTTAATAGGTGTAACCCTCATGCCTTTTTCAAATGCGTTAAATACGCATACCATGTAAGGAAAAAACCTGAGAATAAAGTTACAACGATTTATTCTCAAAGGCTACCACTGCTGTTTCTTATGTTTACTTATAGAAATTGGTTGTGCTGCGGAATTACGTACATCTAATTCTATCAGTCCGTCCTGTTGTTTCTCGGTTTCAGCTTTACGAATACCTCTTTCCCCACTTCCACCAATCATTTTGCATTCATTCAAAACTGGGTATCTGTTTCGCATGATCTTTACACCTATATCCATTCAACATGCAAATGAAATAAGCAGTGCAATTAAAGTATTCAATCTTCAGTAAGTTTATTTATCGTTTTTCTTTTCTTTACCATTTGAAGCGTTTAATTTGAACACTATCAAAATGTACACACTTTTTGTAATTTTTTGTCGTAAAACATTTTTATTTTCTTATGAATCATTTATAGCCATTTCGCCTCTTCAAATTCCCGATCACTCCCTTTCCGTCAGTAAAATATGTGTCCAATAATAACATTACCCACCCACGGAAAAAACAACCACCAGCATGTACACAACAGTCAGGTAGCAGGCCCGTCAAAACCCAGACAGATAACCCCAGAAAAACCCACTAGGCTGCCGCAAACCACCCCGGTTAAAAAATCAACAACAATAATTCAAGGCAAAGGGAAAAGGCCACTTGTAGGACAACCCAAATTCAAACGATCAGGCAATATTGAACAAAACAACTATAAAAACAGCCACAATAACCACAGGGCACAAACACAAGAAATACAACCTCCAAAGGAAAACAAACAAAACCAAAATAACAACACATTCAACTACCCTTCAAATCACAAGCTCGCGTACCACCCACGGGAACTAACACTATTCCTAACAAGCAGGGAAATAAATATTCGATACATAAGCGACAGGACCATAGCCACCACTTTGAGCAAAACCCAAGGAGGAAATTTCAAAATCCTTCACACCAAGGAAAAATATGTAGTGATTAGATGCGCTACTTCCAAACAAGTCGCCAAATACTTAGAAATCCAAACAATTGGCCCATTCCGAGTAACAATTACTCGCCACATGAATATAAGACCGCAAAGTCACGTCCACCTTAACAGTAAACCTAAACCAGTAATAAACAAAATCATTAGGATAGATAGGGAGCACAACACAGAGTGCTTAACACAGGAATTAAATAGACAGGGCCAGGAAATCAATCAGGCAAAACGATTAAATAATAAACAGAGCGAGCAATCTACTGCAGTGCTCTTACAATTTGAACAGACCCCCCCCCCCCCAGCTACAATCCGCCTAGGATCAACAGGTAGAAACTATCAGGTGACAGAGTACATCCCCAAAACTAGGTATTGTACCAGATGCCAGGGGTGGGGGCATTTCACCAGCAAGTGCAGATTTAACAAAAGATGCAGAAGGTGTGTGGGACCCCACGAGGGTCAATGTAAATTCCAGGGACAAAAGTGTGCAAACTGCAAAGAACCCCACCACCCACGATCACGTGAGTGCAGATACAGCATCAAAGAAAATGCTATCATCGAGTACATGTCAATAAACAATGTACCATACCCAGTCGCTAAGACTGAAATCAATAATAGAATGCAAACCACTAATTGCACCAAAATTACCGCCCCATCCACCAGTCAAACTAAATCTAAACCAATCAGAGAGGTCCCAGCACACCAACACAACAAAACAGGACAAACAACCAAACAAACCAACAGACAGACACCCGAATCAACAAAAACAACACCTCCCAACCCCAATAGAGCTAAGGAGCAGGATAAAACAAATACCATACCGACAACCAAAAAACATCCCCCCAGCGCGGCACAAAACAATAATAATATAAATACTAAATCAACCCCGGATAAAAATTCAACTAAAGCACCACCCACCGGCAAGGAAGAAATCCCTAACAACATAACAGCTATTCAAGTTCTAGAACTTATCCGGGACATAATTGACGGGGTCATCAAAGTAACTAAGGACAATCAAATCCATGCCGGTACCGTACGTACCCAGATATTGGACCTTGCAATACTGCGGATTAGACCCCAGAACTCTACACAAACCGAAAACCACGGTAGTGAATACATAAACGTAAACAGGGGGACCCAACAATGAACACAACAGAATCAATTTACATACTACAGTGGAATAGTAGAGGAATACGGAAAAACATTGCCGAATTAGTCCTTAGAGTAAATAGCGCCCTAAACAAGCCGGACGTTGTGTGCATTCAGGAGACTCACTTGAATGAGCAGAAAAACTGCCCTAAACTACCAGGGTACTCTACCTGTTACACCAAAAATCGACCTCAAGGGCAGCAGGGAGGCGGACTGGCAATCTATGTCAGCGATGCTGTATCAAGTGAGGCTGTCGAATGTACACAACTAATACCAGATTCCGAGCCGAAACCGGAACATCAAATTGTCAAAATAAACAATGGTAGTAGACCAATAACAATTGTAAACATGTACGACCCAGGTAGGGAAGTCATTAAACCAGAAACATTCAACGCAATCGTTGGCGAGCTCGGAGATCACACAATTATATGCGGCGACTTTAATGCCCACAGCGAGCAATGGGGAGGGACCCACTTGGATAGGAGGGGTGCCAATATTGAAAGATGGGTCGCATTATCCAACCTAGTCATACTAAACAATGGTGCACGTACCAGACTTAACCCTATAAATGGGAACATGTCAGCAATCGATCTAACTTTGTGCACACCCAAGGTAGCGGAGATAGCTGATTGGGAAGTAGATCATACCAGCACACTAGGCAGCGACCATTTTTCCATATTGACCACAGTTCAACTTAAAACACATAAAAACAATACACAAATGCCCCCAAAATGGAGATATGATAAGGCGGACTGGGAGATGTTTCGCACTCTCTGTGAGGAGATAGACGACGCCCAATTATATGACGAAAACATCGAAACCTTTAACGAAAACGTCATTAAAGCACTATCATCAGCAGCGGAGCACAGTATTCCCAAAACGGGAGGGCGGGGCATCAAACAGTCCGTACCATGGTGGAATGAGGATTGTAAACAAGCATTAAGAGATAAAAAAAGGGCCCTAAACAGGTTTCGGCACTCCAAAAACAACCTCGATTTCCTTGTTTACAAAGAAAAAGAACGCCTGGCGAAAAACATCATATTTAAGGCAAAACAAACCTCATGGCAAGAATTCTGCTCATCCATAAATCTTAAGGCTAATTCAAAGCAGGTATGGGATAAAATTAGGAAAATAAGAGGAAAAAAATCCTTTGCAACCCCTAAACTCCCAGGACTTACAACTGACAGGGAAAAAGCAGAAAAATTAGCATCACACTTCGCCGGGATGAGCAGCAACACAAACCATACAGCTAATATTCCAAATGCACCGCAACAGGGTTGAAACACAATACCCTCACTTATTCACCGATAGGAGTAACCAAGACAGCCCCCTAAATGTTGATTTCACCATTCATGAATGGCGAAAACCTCTGTGCAGGAAAAAAACTACCTCGCCGGGGGAGGACACACTAGGCTATGAAATTTACAAAAATCTCCCCAAAAGAACCGAACTGGTGATTTTAGATCTGTTGAATGCGATCTGGCGATCGGGAGAGATTCCAACACGATGGAAACAAGCAATTGTCATCGCAATCCCAAAACCTGGAAAAGATCCAATAGATATAAATTCGTACAGACCAATATCGCTAACAGATAAAATCTGCAAGATCATGGAGACCATGATAAATAATAGGCTTAAATTCCACCTAGAGAGTAAGAATTTGATATCAAAAAATCAAAGCGGATTCCGTAATAAACGCTCCACATTGGATCAACTTATACGACTGGAGTCAAGCATAAGACTGGCATTCAATGCAAAATATAAAAGTAATCGACATCTAATCGCCGTCTTCCTTGACCTCGAAAAAGCATATGATCTAATCTGGACCAAAGGGTTAATTGCCAAATTAAACAAATATGGAATCACTGGCCACATACATAAGTTCATATCAAACTTCTTAACCGGTCGAACTATCCAAACGAGGGTGGGAGGACAGTATTCGGAAATACATGAGCTGGAAAACGGCACCCCTCAGGGGAGTGTACTGAGTCCCACCCTTTTCAATATCATGATAAATGACCTGGAAAAGTCAATAAACCAAACTCAGCTGGACATATCTCAGTTTGCTGATGACAGCGGAATCTGGAAAGCGGGAAACCCGTCCAGTGAAGCTGTGGTGAGCGAAATGCAGATGGGACTAGATGGGATTGGTAGATGGGCAGATAGGTGGGGTTTCAAAATATCCCCCGGTAAAACAATAGGGGTGCTTTTTACACCTAAACTAAAAACACGCAGGGACCCCCCAAAATTATACTTAAACGGTACAGAAATAAAGTTTGAAAAAGTGGCTCGTTTCTTGGGAATGCTATTCGATGAGCGCCTTACATGGAGCAAGCACATAGCAGAGCTAGTAAGGAGATGCGAAAAAGATCTAAACCTCTTACGAAACCTTAAAGGGACTGAGTGGGGGGCGGATCAGACCACACTCCTTACATTATATAGGACACTCATTCGATCGAAAATAGATTACGGGTGCCAGGCATATGCTTCGGCTCACCCTAATGTACTTAAACAACTAGATCGAATTCAGTACCAGGCTCTTGTTATTTGCACCGGCGCTCTCACTAGCACTTCTGGGGACGAGCTACGAGTTTTAACAGGTGAACCCCCTCTGCACCTTAGAAGGGAGGAGTTACTCCTGCGCTACGAGACACGGCTGTCAATTCACCCGAAATCTCACCCCACCCGCATTATCATAAACAAGTGCAACAAGCCCTTCCGACATAAACTTAAAGCAAACCTACCAGGAGGGAAAAAAATCCATGAACTACACAGGGAGTTAGAACTAATCACTACCCAAGCGGAAATAATACAACACCCGGACACCGCACCATGGACCTGTAAGGCCCCCAAAATCAATGTCGAAGCATTAAACTATGGGGACAAACAACATCACCCGTTAGAAATCAGGGCAAAAATCTTAACTGATCTTGCGAATAGATATGAGGGCTACACACAAATATATACCGATGGGTCAAAATCACTGGAACCCATGCGTACGGCAGCCGCAGTCGTAATCCCGGGGGAGAATATCACACTGGGGGCAAGGCTGCCTGATCACTGCTCCATTTATACAGTCGAGTTTTGGGCAATTAAGGAAGCTATAAAATGGATTGAAGAGACCCACACAGCCAAAACAGTGATAATCAGCGACTCCCTCAGTGTGCTACGAACCCTGGAAACAAATAACTCGTCCAGCAGGGAAAACATGCTACGGGAAATATATTTAAAGCTAAAAACCCTGAACCAACAAAAATATACTGTGGAATTCATGTGGGTACCCTCCCACATCGATATTCCAGGGAATGAAAGGGCAGATCAAGAAGCTAAAAGAAAGCTTAAAGAATCGGAAATACACCAAATGGATTATAGCGTACTGGAAATTTACAGTATCATAAGGCAGAAAATAGATACTAAATGGCAAAGGGAATGGGATAACTCAGCAAAAGGGAGAAAACTCTATCAACTGCAAAAGCAAGTTAGCAGGAATATATCAACCCCTAAATTGGTAAACCCATACGACTCCAAAGTCATAACACGACTCAAAACTGGCAAAACCCTTTTAGCCAGCAGTTTTGGAATGTTTATACCAGAGATAAGAGCAGCAGGCATAAATTGCCCTCACTGCCCCGTCCCGGAAACATTAGATCATATCTTTAATACCTGCCCCAAATACACACCAGAAAGGACAGATTTCCAGGAAAAACAAACCAAAATAAACGCGCCAGCCCAGTATCCGACGTTTTTTAACACCAAAACGAACAACATCAACTCGATGTATGCAAACATCTTGGGGTTCATATCTGCCATAGGGAAAAGGGGAAAATTATAACCAATTAAAACACCCACACACACACACACACACACACACATACACATAAAATTCCGGTCTCCTCACAAAAATCTAAACTAAACTTAAAATTTAAAATAAAATTAAAAGGTCAGATCACAACGCAGGGAGGAACCAGGTAAATCCACAGCCCTTACGGTTGGAGGGTACGTCTCAACGAACTTGGGCCCTCGCACTGCAAGTATTTGAACCTCAAATCATTAGGACAGCCAGGAAAAAATTAGACACAAAATCTAAAATAAACTTAAAATTTAAAATAAAATTAAAAGGTCAGATCACAACGCAGGGAGGAACCAGGTAAATCCACAGCCCTTACGGTTGGAGGGTACGTCTCAACGAACTTGGGCCCTCGCACTGCAAGTATTTGAACCTCAAATCATTAGGACAGCCAGGAAAAAAAAAAAAAAAAAAAAAATTTAGACACAAAATCTAAAATAAACTTAAAATTTAAAATAAAATTAAAAGGTCAGATCACAACGCAGGGAGGAACCAGGTAAATCCACAGCCCTTACGGTTGGAGGGTACGTCTCAACGAACTTGGGCCCTCGCACTGCATGTATTTGAACCTCAAATCATTAGGACAGCCAGGAAAAATTAGACACAAAATCTAAACTAAACTTAATTAATCACAAGCAAAGCAAGATTTGTTTTTTACCCCATGCATGACTACTAACGAAAGGAAGGAAAAGAATGGATGAATTGATGAATGAATGTTTTTTCTTTTTATTATTAGAGGAAAAAAAAAAAAAATAATAATAATAATAATAATAACAAGAACAAGAACAACAACAAAAAAAAAAAAAAAAAAAAAAAAAGTTGTTTCTGTTTTAATTAATACATACATGACTGTATACTCTGCTTTCTCTACGCTCTTTCTAAACACCCACACTGGTACCGATATTCGGAAAAAACAGTCCAAGGTGTATCAGAACAACGCACCAATGAATCAATAATAGGACCCTTACAATGGCCCCAATCGAACCTAAGAGTATAAGGTGGTCACAAGTCCAAACCATCAGGGGCCGACTGCACAATGCGGTATTTAGTTCATGCTTTATCCCAGATCCACTGAAACTATCCAATAGGACCCTCTCAATGGCCCAAATCGAACCTAAGAATATAAGGTGGTCACAAGTCCAAACCATCAGGGGCCCACTACACAAAGCGGTATATAATCTACAACTTAAACCCAGTTCCCAAACAAAAAGGCAGCAAATTCAATTGCTAACAAGAAACTTAAAAACTTTGACCCAAAATCCATAGACAATATAAGGTGGCTTAAAAACCAAAAGCCATCAGGCCCAGCCGCACAAAGTGGCAACGATTAATTCAACATGCATAGAATCAAGTATAGGGCAAAGCTCCTTGGACTTAACCCAACTTCAACACGGTACCAGTCAGCCAATCATATAGAGTTCATTAAAATAAAAAATTTTTTAAAAAAAGAATAGCGACACGTGCAAGACGACATTAATATTTAGGCAAAATCACACCCTGGACCACAGACACCACCTTGTGACGCAAAAGCTCCTCCCTGGCCGTCCCTGACTCCGCCTTTTCCGCGCCCGGACATTGCATCGCAACAGACAGTGTGCTGGGCACACAATTAAATGGTGTGAGGGCGATTCGCACCCCCACGCCGATTAATTAAATAGCATGCGGTGCATGCAGTAAAGCGCAAGCGGTTTTTACAGCTCTGTTTAAACCGCTTGACGAACCCCAAACTGTTGCTGTGGGCAAATTAAATAGTGCGCTGTGCGCATATTAATCAGACGTACATGACGAGATTCGTCGCACACGTCTATAATTCAAATTCAGTCAGTCAGTCCAGACTACTATATATGTGCGCTCAGTAGCTGTACAAAGCAGGATAGGTGACATTGATAGTTCAATCCAAACATTGTGTCACACGATATCATCATCACAGTTTTGCATTACAAAAATTGTTAAATCCGTAATGCTGTGCGGCATAGTTGCAATTTGGATAAATTTACTGTTTCATTTTTTATCTTAAATATTTAATTTGTCTGCAATCAGCTGTTTTGCGCAATCGTGCTAAGAAGCTTCACTGGACTGACGTTAGGACGTGCAGACATACAAACGGATGGACATGACCAAATCAAAAAGCTCTCGCTGCACTAGAAAAAGCAGCCTGACTACAGTCAGAGAGAGAGAGAGAGATAGAGCGGAGGGAATTAATTTGTATTGAACAGATTTTCCTCATCTGGTCGAGTTTGTTACGTAAAGAGGAGTAGTTAAGCTGGCTGATTCGAGTTTTATAAACCTAAAATGTAACCCACAGCGTTTATTTTGTTTCTGAATACATGAGAGAAATACATTGATTGATGGATTGGTTGAATGATTAATTACTTGATGATGCAGTTGAAACCTTAGTTGGCAAACCCAATTATTGATTCGACATTTAATATTTCGTGTTCAGATCTATGTCAAAAGATCAAATTAAATCAGACCCTCAAAACGGACACTTAAAGTTAAAATGCAAGCTTATAAAATGAAGAATAAAATATGAAACAGTAAAGGAAAACAAAGCATGAACAAATTTGATCTCTATACTGAAGAGAATGTTGGAACCACAAAATACGTTACGTTGATTGGCAGTCATATCTTGAAAGATAGAGACAATACATATGCAACTGATTCCTTGTCATTTCTAATTTCTATACCAAAGTTTAAAGTTACAACTGAACATTTCTTCGATCAACCAATCTCAGCTCTGCGAAGAGCGCCCTCATTGTTATCCAAATTGCAACTATGCCGCACAGCATTACGGATTTAACAATTTTTGTAATGCAAAACTGTGATGATGATATCGTGTGACACAATGTTTGGATTGAACTATCAATGTCACCTATCCTGCTTTGTACAGCTACTGAGCGCACATATATAGTAGTCTGGAAACAAAGTCCGATGCTAAATACTAGTTAAGGGCTGCGTTAGATGCGTGATTTTTTTATGGTACACTAGCGCGTGGTCATTTTCCAAGGTACGTAGAAGGCGTTCAGATTACAACAAAGCTCCTTATTATCTCTTTCCATGGAGTGGAGAAAACCGGATGTATTACTTAACGTCTTAAAACTTACATATGCAATCCCAGATACATTTAGTATTATTGTCAAACTGTAGACAAAATCTGAAGACATCTCTCTCTCGCTCTTTCTCTTTCAGAAACAAGTTCATTGGTAAATTACATATCACCTTTCAAAACTTTTAATGCCGAGTCCGTCATCTCTGAAATCATTAGAGCATTTTTTACTTAAAGATATTGGACACATATTTTACTGACGGAAAGGGAGTGATCGGGAATTTGAAGAGGCGAAATGGCTATAAATGATTCATAAGAAAATAAAAATGTTTTACGACGAAAAATTACAAAAAGTGTGTACATTTTGATAGTGTTCAAATTAAACGCTTCAAATGGTAAAGAAAAGAAAAACGATAAATAAACTTACTGAAGATTGAATACTTTAATTGCACTGCTTATTTCATTTGCATGTTGAATGGATATAGGTGTAAAGATCATGCGAAACAGATACCCAGTTTTGAATGAATGCAAAATGATTGGTGGAAGTGGGGAAAGAGGTATTCGTAAAGCTGAAACCGAGAAACAACAGGACGGACTGATAGAATTAGATGTACGTAATTCCGCAGCACAACCAATTTCTATAAGTAAACATAAGAAACAGCAGTGGTAGCCTTTGAGAATAAATCGTTGTAACTTTATTCTCAGGTTTTTTCCTTACATGGTATGCATATTTAACGCATTTGAAAAAGGCATGAGGGTTACACCTATTAAGTTTGGCTTGTACTGGCTGAATCTAGATTTTAATACATGCAGGTTGTCTGGAGTCATTTTTATGTCCTGGTATGCATCCGGGTATCTCCTATTACCAAAATGCTTACCCCAACATTGCTATTATTTGTGCAATTTAGTATTAATTCCCTCATACAAAGAACTGCAAAATCCGATCTGCATTGTATTTATTGCGATAATTTATTGCATGATTTACAGCAGTGGGTGTTGGAATGCCTTGGACGCCATTACTTTAAAATACCTCTATTGTTAAAATACTATCAACGCCATTGCTTTAAAATACCTCTATTGTTAAAATACTATCATCCTTCACAAGATGTAAAACCTAAGCAGTCTAATTTCACATTACTGAGGGTAACATATATTACTCATGTTAAGTGAAGTATTAGTTGATAATAAATACTGTTACACGCAAGAGGTCTCTTTACCGAGCAAATCAAACACCTGCGTGATCGTGGCTTGAAGTCCATTGTTTTCCCCATTTTTCCAAGGACCTCAAGACAACAGCCGTTGTCAATTGAAAGGTTCTTAAATGCGGAAACACTACTAATAAATTTCCTCTAATCACGCAATGACCACACGTCACGAAACTCTATTTTCAGACTTGCATGGTTTTACTTGTTTCACATTGGTATGATTCCTCAGTAAGCCTTTCTAAGCCGAATATTATTACTTCACGCCATGCAATACAAAACACAACCCAAAAACCTAATAGAAAAAATTATTTCTATCTCAAATTACTATAAACGGATATCCCGATAATTCCCTATGTTAAGAAAGTAGGTCCATTTTTTATACTAATCCATGTTGTCATAAAGTCTCGTGAATACTGTACATTTTGACATCGGCTCCTTGAAATTGGCTAATTACTCGGACTGAGAAATATCTTCCCAACACCGACTCCCCATAATCAACAAATAATCATTAAAATCTTACAAAACTATGGCCACAGACGTAAATATAAATAGCACATACCCTACGTTTATTACATTACCCACGCCTCCGAAAATCACTCCTCCCCGAGTGATCACAAACGTCATACTTGTGGTCAGGAATCGCAATTAATTACTCTCGGAATCAACCACCAATCCCATTCGTGATTCCCAAACATGATTACAAATCTGACCCACAATCAATGGATCTGATCACCTAGATCCGCCACTCTCCATCGATCCAACTAAAGATAAACAACCATCACCAGTCGTCACGATTTAGTATATTTCTTAATTAGCAATCATATATATTTTGATCGTATTGGTAGCCACACACAAACACACACACACCAATACATAAAGATACAAATAATAAAAAGAGTGTCTGGTATATCTTAGCCTAAGCAGGAACGCGTGCTGGGTTACCTGCTCTGAATCCTTGCCTGAACAATAGCTAGGCCAAGTAGTCTACAAAGATCTCTCTCTCTCGGTCTCTCTCTCTCTCTCTCTCTCTCTCTCTCTCTCTCTCTCTCTCTCTCTCTCTCTCTCTCTCTCTCTCTCTCAAATCATGATATGCAAGACAGCACTGCGCATAATCGAACGTGGTTGCTCTGTTGGATATATATAACGATAGATACAGAGACAGATAAACAAATATTACCTTACTGAGAGCTAAAATGTATAGCCTGTCAAAACTAGATATGTGTTTGTAAAGCACGTATGCCTCCACGGCAAACTATTGACCAAAAAAGGGGTCAAAACCCAACAAGTCAAACAAGTGAACAACATTAACAACTGTCATAGTGGATTCAACATTTAACCAGGTCATATACATGTGTATACAAAAGTTTTATTAAATTTCATTTCAGTAATAAATTTGGCTAACTAATTTTTCATAAGGAAAAGTTTAAGTCTAGAAACTTGGAAAATTCGTTAAAAAGGTGAAATATCTCTAGAATGGCCTAAAAGTATAATTAGCTAAAATACATATGCATACAAATATTTCCAAAAACATTATTGTGCCTATTTTGAATAGCAAAGTTTTCCTCAGGAATCGCGAAACTTAGAAAATTCACCTAAAAAAGTAAAAGATTCCTGGATAGTAATGGAAATCTAATCGGGTCATTTACGTATGCACACCCCCGCCCCCCCCCCCTCTCCAAATTTAATTTGTCTGCAATCAGCTGTTTTGCGCAATCGCGCTAAGAAGCTTCACTGGACTGACGTTAGGACGTACAGACATACAAACGGATGTACATGACCAAATCAAAATGCACTGGCAATAGGAGCCTGACTACAGTCAGAGAGAGAGAGAGAGAGATAGACAGACAGACAGAGATAAAGACGGAGCGGAGAATGAACTTGTATTGAACAGATTTTCCATTTCTGGTCGAGTTTGTTACGTAAAAAGGAGTAGTTAAGCTGGCTGATTCGAGTTTTATAAACCTATAATGTAACCCACAGCGTTTATTTTGTTTCTGAATACATGAGAGAAATACATTGATTGATGGATTGGTTGAATGATTAATTACTTGATGATGCAGTTGAAACCTTAGTTGGCAAACCCAATTATTGATTCGACATTTAATATTTCGTGTTCAGATCGATGTCAAAAGATCAAATTAAATTAGACCCTCAAAACGGACACTTAAAGTTAAAATGCAAGCATATAAAATGAAGAAAAAAATATGAAACAGTAAAGGAAAACAAAGCATGAACAAATCTGATCTCTATACTGAAGAGAATGTTGGAACCACAAAATACGTTACGTTGATTGGCAGTCATATCTTGAAAGATAGAGACAATACATATGCAACTGATTCCTTGTCATTTCTAATTTCTATACCAAAGTTTAAAGTTACAACTGAACCAATCAACCAATCTTCGATCAACCAATCTCAGCTCTGCGAAGAGCGCCCTCATTGTTATCCAAATTGCAACTATGCCGCACAGCATTACGGATTTAACAATTTTTGTAATGCAAAACTGTGATGATGATATCGTGTGACACAATGTTTGGATTGAACTATCAATGTCACCTATCCTGCTTTGTACAGCTACTGAGCGCACATATATAGTAGTCTGGAAACAAAGTCCGATGCTAAATACTAGTCAACGGTTGTGTTAGATGCGTGATTTTTTTTAGGGTACACTAGCGCGTGGTCATTTTCCAAAAGTAGGTAGAAGGCGTTAGGGTTACAACAAAGCTCCTTATTATCTCTTTCCATGGAGCGGAGAAAACCGGATGTATTACTTAACGTCTTAAAACTTACTTATGCAATCCCAGATACATTTAGTATTATTGTCAAACTGTAGATAAAATCTGAGGACATCTCCCCCTCTCTGGTAAACATAACAAATTGGAAGAAACATGTTCGTTTCGACTATCGCCTTGATAATGTCGTCGTTGGTAGAGCGAGTTAATTATGAAAGGAGCACAGGAACATGCGCATTGACTGCCGTCCGTGATGAAAAGCTTTTTAATCAGTTTAGTGAAAAGATTGTTCAGTGACCTAAACCTAGACAGATCCGGTCTGTATTCATGCCTGATAAAATTTCTCGTTGTCCTGGAATCTTTCATAACACGAATCATACCGTTTGGTGTAACCTTGTGAATTTTCTTTTATAATATTGAAAGGTATGACGTTTAAACTGAAGATGCATGTAAAGTAAGCATTTTTACTAACCCTTAATTTGGTGTGAAGGGATCGTTTGGGATAGGGATTCACATGCTAGTGTGCGATATAAATTTAAAGTCTCAAAGAATCTCGATCTCAGCACGAAATGTATCCACTGAAAGTAATATGCTTTTACTGTGATAGCTATTCATCAAAGAAAAAGGAATGTGTTAAAAAAATATTTTGCAGAAACAAAAGCAGTACGAAGAAAATCTATGTAGGCGCAGCGTATGGTATTGTACACAAATGACTAGAAACGGTACGAAAACATAAACAGTACGATGATATAAAAGTTAATAATGACACACAAAAGGTCTGCGTGATAATGTTTGGGCCTGAAATTTAGAGCAAATATAGTTCCTATATGTTTAATCTCTCATACTATACAAATGTTGGATTAAAAACCTCGTGTGTGTCACCGTAACAAACACTCCAACACACATAAAATGACGAAAATAAAATATGAAAATAAAATATTTAATTTCAAATTAATTGCTGCGAAGCAATTTCTTCCTTATAGAAGTAAGCATCAATTACAGCTAATAACAATGTGTTCAGGCATGCTTCGAGATAAACAGCTGCATGCAGAGAATTATTACGTATAAGTCACATGTGTTTGCGAGGTTAATGTGAAATAGACTTAATGAACTGTGTCTTAAGTCATAACGGTGCTTGTGCTTCCTAGAAGGAAAATAAAATTGCATGAACAGAGGGACGAATAAAAAAGAGAAAATGAAAGAATCACACAGAACCATCGTTGATGGAATTGGATCGGTTCACATTGGTCTGAATTAAGAAGAAGGTGCTGATTATGCTCTGCTATATTAGATTGTTTATAGATTTGGAATTTCTAGAGTAGAAAAAATAGACATCGTTTTAAAATAGAAATAATCAGAAGCTGTCGATCCATTTGATTTACCTGAAGAGTTATAACATTTAAATGAAACCATTGGCGACATCTTTACAGATGTAAAAACATCTTTAGTACACTAAGACATCTCGGAACTGATTTGTGCAGTTGTTTTATGTTGCAGGATGATATTTTCTCTGACTGTAAGAGAAGCATGAAGAAAGAAAAAGGCAACGTGGCTGAGGGCAAAACATGTTCTCTTCAAGAAAGACATGATAGAAATATTTCTAAGATATTTTACGACGAAATAGTTCAATAATAATGCACCACCAGATGCAATGCCAATAACATGATAGAATGTGTTTTCGATTGAAACAGTGTTTCACACAATCAAAGATCAGACACAATAGACTACCTTATTGAAAAACTGAGTACATTACAATTGCATTGATGGTTGATGTTGCACAGATATTTATACACCAGGTTTGATATTTCTAAGAAAAGAAACGGATAGCAACGAAACATCGGTTAATGAAACAACGCACCAAGCATATTAGATTTCTGGTATTTGTTCAGAAGATACCTTGTTTTCATTGAGTAGGCGTAGTTTAAAATAACATTTATCAGCAGTTAGAACATTCGTAGAACTGTTGCAAATTTATTCGCAAGCTAACTACCCTACCCTACTTGGTTTGCACATGTGAAAAAAAAAAAAAAAAAAAAACGACCAGGTTACCTTCAGTGAGATTAATGTTCTGGGTTTCACCCAAATATCGCCTATTACTAAAGTACACACCGCCCATTCTTAATATCTATACTTATTCATATTAAATCCGGGATAGAGTCAAGAGCAAAAGCCGATATGTATTCTCTTTTTGGCTCTATAGTATTACATTATTTACAATAATGTATGTAAGAATCTCTTTGACGACCTTGCTGTAAGAAACACGTTCATCAGTAAATTACATACAACCTTTCAAAACATTAAAAGCCGAGTGCGGCATCTATGAAATGATTAGTGCATTTTTCTTTACAGATATTGGACACAGAGTTTACTGGCAGCAAGGGAGTCATCGGTAATTCGAAGAGGCGAAATGGCTATAAATGATTCATAAGAAAATAAAAATGCATAATGATTGGTGTAAGTGGGGAAAGAGGTATTCGTTAACATGAAACCGAGAAACAACAGGACGGACTGATACAATTAGATGTACGTAATTCCGCAGCACAACCAATTTCTATAAGTAAACATAAGAAACAGCAGTGGTAGCCTTTGAGAATAAATCGTTGTAACTTTATTCTCAGGTTTTTTCCTTACATGGTATGCATATTTAACGCATTTGAAAAAGGCATGAGGGTTACACCTATTAAGTTTGGCTTGTACTGGCTGAATCTAGATTTTAATACATGCAGGTTGTCTGGAGTCATTTTTATGTCCTGGTATGCATCCGGGTATCTCCTATTACCAAAATGCTTACCCCAACATTGCTATTATTTGTGCAATTTAGTATTAATTCCCTCATACAAAGAACTGTAAAATCCGATCTGCATTGTATTTATTGCGATAATTTATTGCATGATTTGCAGCAGTGGGTGTTGGAATGCCTTGGACGCCATTGCTTTAAAATACCTCTATTGTTAAAATACTATCAACGCCATTGCTTTAAAATACCTCTATTGTTAAAATACTATCATCCTTCACAAGATGTAAAACCTAAGCAGTCTAATTTCACATTACTGAGGGTAACATATATTACTCATGTTAAGTGAAGTATTAGTTGATAATAAATACTGTTACACGCAAGAGGCCTCTTTACCGAGCAAATCAAACACCTGCGTGATCGTGGCTTGAAGTCCATTGTTTTCCCCATTTTTCCAAGGACCTCAAGACAACAGCCGTTGTCAATTGAAAGGTTCTTAAATGCGGAAAACACTACTAATAAATTTCCTCTAATCACGCAATGACCACACGTCACGAAACTCTATTTTCAGACTTGCATGGTTTTACTTGTTTCACATTGGTATGATTCCTCAGTAAGCCTTTCTAAGCCGAATATTATTACTTCACGCCATGCAATACAAAACACAACCCAAAAACCTAATAGAAAAAATTATTTCTATCTCAAATTACTATAAACGGATATCCCGATAATTCCCTATGTTAAGAAAGTAGGTCCATTTTTTATACTAATCCATGTTGTCATAAAGTCTCGTGAATACTGTACATTTTGACGTCGGCTCCTTGAAATTGGCTAATTACTCGGACTGAGAAATATCTTCCCAACACCGACTCCCCATATCAACAAATAATCATTAAAATCTTACAAAACTATGGCCACAGACGTAAATATAAATAGCACATACCCTACGTTTATTACATTACCCACCGCCTCCGAAAATCACTCCTCCCCGAGTGATCACAAACGTCATACTTGTGGTCAGGAATCGCAATTAATTACTCTCGGAATCAACCACCAATCCCATTCGTGACTCCCAAACATGATTACAAATCTGACTCACAATCAATGGATCTGATCCCCTAGATCCGCCACTCTCCATCGATCCAACTAAAGATAAATAACCATCACCAGTCGTCACGATTTAGTATATTTCTTAATTAGCAATCATATATATTTTGATCGTATTGGTAGCCACACACAAACACACACACACCAATACATAAAGATACAAATAATAAAATGAGTGTCTGGTATATCTTAGCCTAAGCAGGAACGCGTGCTGGGTTACCTGCTCTGAATCCTTGCCTGAATAATAGCTAGGCCAAGTAGTCTACAAAGATCTCTCTCTCTCGGTCTCTCTCTCTCTCTCTCTCTCTCTCTCTCTCTCAAGTCATGATATGCAACACAGCACTGCGCATAATCCAACGTGGTTGCTCTGTCGGATACATATAACGATAGATACCGAGACAGATAAACAATATTACCTTACTGAGAGCTAAAATGTATAGCCTGTCAAAACTAGATATGTGTTTGTAAAGCACGTATGTATCCATGGCAGACTATTGACCAAAAAAGGGGTCAAAACCCAACAAGTCAAACAAGTGAACAACATTAACAACTGTCATAGTGGATTCAACATTTAACCAGGTCATATACATGTGTATACAAAAGTTTTATTAAATTTCATTTCAGTAATAAATTTGGCTAACTAATTTTTCATAAGGAAAAGTTTAAGTCCAGAAACTTGGAAAATTCGTTAAAAAGGTGAAATATCTCTAGAATGGCCTAAAAGTATAATTAGCTAAAATACAATATGCATACAAATATTTCCAAAAACATTATTGTGCCTATTTTGAATAGCAAAGTTTTCCTCAGGAATCGCGAAACTTAGAAAATTCACCTAAAAAAGTAAAAGATTCCTGGATAGTAATGGAAATCTAATCGGGTCATTTACGTATGCACACCCCCGCCCCACCCCTCTCCAAATTTAATTTGTCTGCAATCAGCTGTTTTGCGCAATCGTGCTAAGAAGCTTCACTGGACTGACGTTAGGGACGTACAGACATACAAACGGATGGACATGACCAAATCAAAATGCACTGGCAATAGGAGCCTGACTACAGTCAGAGAGAGAGAGAGACAGACAGACAGACAGAGATAAAGACGGAGCGGAGAATGAACTTTTATTGAACAGATTTTCCATTTCTGGTCGAGTTTGTTACGTAAAAAGGAGTAGTTAAGCTGGCTGATTCGAGTTTTATAAACCTATAATGTAACCCACAGCGTTTATTTTGTTTCTGAATACATGAGAGAAATACATTGATTGATGGATTGGTTGAATGATTAATTACTTGATGATGCAGTTGAAACCTTAGTTGGCAAACCCAATTATTGATTCGACATTTAATATTTCGTGTTCAGATCGATGTCAATAGATCAAATTAAATTAGACCCTCAAAACGGACACTTAAAGTTAAAATGCAAGCTTATAAAATGAAGAAAAAAAATATGAAACAGTAAAGGAAAACAAAGCATGAACAAATTTGATCTCTATACTGAAGAGAATGTTGGAACCACAAAATACGTTACGTTGATTGGCAGTCATATCTTGAAAGATAGAGGACAATACATATGCAACTGATTCCTTGTCATTTCTAATTTCTATACCAAAGTTTAAAGTTACAACTGAACATTTTCTTCGATCAACCAATCTCAGCTCTGCGAAGAGCGCCCTCATTGTTATCCAAATTGCAACTATGCCGCACAGCATTACGGATTTAACAATTTTTGTAATGCAAAACTGTGATGATGATATCGTGTGACACAATGTTTGGATTGAACTATCAATGTCACCTATCCTGCTTTGTACAGCTACTGAGCGCACATATATAGTAGTCTGGAAACAAAGTCCGATGCTAAATACTAGTCAACGGTTGTGTTAGATGCGTGATTTTTTTTAGGGTACACTAGCGCGTGGTCATTTTCCAAAAGTAGGTAGAAGGCGTTAGGGTTACAACAAAGCTCCTTATTATCTCTTTCCATGGAGCGGAGAAAACCGGATGTATTACTTAACGTCTTAAAACTTACTTATGCAATCCCAGATACATTTAGTATTATTGTCAAACTGTAGATAAAAATCTGAGGACATCTCCCCCTCTCTGGTAAACATAACAAATAGGAAGAAACATGTTCGTTTCGACTATCGCCTTGATAATGTCGTCGTTGGTAGAGCGAGTTAATTATGAAAGGAGCACAGGAACATGCGCATTGACCTGCCGTCCGTGATGAAAAGCTTTTTAATCAGTTTAGTGAAAAGATTGTTCAGTGACCTAAACCTAGACAGATCCGGTCTGTATTCATGCCTGATAAAATTTCTCGTTGTCCTGGAATCTTTCATAACACGAATCATACCGTTTGGTGTAACCTTGTGAATTTTCTTTTATAATATTGAAAGGTATGACGTTTAAACTGAAGATGCATGTAAAGTAAGCATTTTTACTAACCCTTAATTTGGTGTGAAGGGATCGTTTGGGATAGGGATTCACATGCTAGTGTGCGATATAAATTTAAAGTCTCAAAGAATCTCGATCTCAGCACGAAATGTATCCACTGAAAGTAATATGCTTTTACTGTGATAGCTATTCATCAAAGAAAAAGGAATGTGTTTAAAAAATATTTTGCAGAAACGAAAGCAGTACGAAGAAAATCTATGTAGGCGCAGCGTATGGTATTGTACACAAATGACTAGAAACGGTACGAAAACATAAACAGTACGATGATATAAAAGTTAATAATGACACACAAAAGGTCTGCGTGATAATGTTTGGGCCTGAAATTTAGAGCAAATATAGTTCCTATATGTTTAATCTCTCATACTATACAAATGTTGGATTAAAAAACCTCGTGTGTGTCACCGTAACAAACACTCCAACACACATAAAATGACGAAAATAAAATATGAAAATAAAATATTTAATTATTAGATTGTTTATAGATTTGGAATTTCTAGAGTCGAAAAAAAAGACATCGTTTTAAAATAGAAATCATCATAAGCTGTCGATCCATTTGATTTACCTGAAGAGTTATAACATTTAAATGAAACCATTGGCGACATCTTTACAGATGTAAAACATCTTTAGTACACTAAGACATCTCGGAACTGATTTGTGCAGTTGTTTTATGTTGCAGGATGATATTTTCTCTGACTGTAAGAGAAGCATGAAGAAAGAAAAAGGCAACGTGGCTGAGGGCAAAACATGTTCTCTTCAAGAAAGACATGATAGAAATATTTCTAAGATATTTTACGACGAAATAGTTCAATAATAATGCACCACCAGATGCAATGCCAATAACATGATAGAATGTGTTTTCGATTGAAACAGTGTTTCACACAATCAAAGATCAGACACAATAGACTACCTTATTGAAAAACTGAGTACATTACAATTGCATTGATGGTTGATGTTGCACAGATATTTATACACCAGGTTTGATATTTCTAAGAAAAGAAACGGATAGCAACGAAACATCGGTTAATGAAACAACGCACCAAGCATATTAGATTTCTGGTATTTGTTCAGAAGATACCTTGCTTTCATTGAGTAGGCGTAGTTTAAAAATAACATTTATCAGCAGTTAGAACATTCGTAGAACTGTTGCAAATTTATTCGCAAGCTAACTACCCTACCCTACTTGGTTTGCACATGTGAAAAAAAAAAAAAAAAAAAAAAACGACCAGGTTACCTTCAGTGAGATTAATGTTCTGGGTTTCACCCAAATATCGCCTATTACTAAAGTACACACCGCCCATTCTTAATATCTATACTTATTCATATTAAATCCGGGATAGAGTCAAGAGCAAAAGCCGATATGTATTCTCTTTTTGGCTCTATAGTATTACATTATTTACAATAATGTATGTAAGAATCTCTTTGACGACCTTGCTGTAAGAAACACGTTCATCAGTAAATTACATACAACCTTTCAAAACATTAAAAGCCGAGTGCGGCATCTATGAAATGATTAGTGCATTTTTTCTTTACAGATATTGGACACAGAGTTTACTGGCAGCAAGGGAGTCATCGGTAATTCGAAGAGGCGAAATGGCTATAAATGATTCATAAGAAAATAAAAATGCATAATGATTGGTGGAAGTGGGGAAAGAGGTATTCGTAAACGTGAAACCGAGAAACAATAGGACGAACTGATACAATTAGATGTACGTAATTTGGCAGCACTACTAATTTCTATAACTAAACATAAGAAAAAGATTATATTCAGGAGTGATAAAGCTGTGGTAGCCTTTGAGAATAAATCCTTGAACCTTTATTTTCAGCTTATTTCCTTACATGGTATGCATATTTAACGCATTTGAAAAAGGCATGAGGGTTACACATATTAAGTTTGGCTTGTACTGGCTGAATCTAGATTTTAATACTTGCAGGTTGTCTGGAGTCATTTTTATGTCCTGGTATGCATCCGGGTGTCTCCTATTACCAAAATGCTTACCCCAACATTGCTATTATTTGTGCAATTTATTATTAATTCCCCACATACAATCAATTGTAAAATCCGACCTGAATTGAGATAATTTATTGCATGATTTAAAGCAGTGAGTGTTGGAATTCCTTGGACGCCATTGAGACGGATATATAGGTACATAACGTACATGCTGGGTCTGCCCTCGTTACACTGTATAGTTCTTTCTACAAAAATTGGGACCTGTTCATCTCGTAATATTCAAATAAGCATTCCCTATCAGTGTATCTGGCGATTTCATCGTATTATTTGTGGACTTGCAGAAATGCTTTAAAATAGCAGCAATTCGGTATTCCGCCCATGTTCCTATTTTGACAAACAAATTGTGTACACCTACTCTCATAAAGAGATTACAGTTCCTTACATTGCCTTTGTCTAGACGACATTTGAAGAAAATCGGACCAGCTAAACTT